>JABJVR010001582.1:0-18918 GCA_025773905.1 Chitala chitala
CTGGGTGTCCCCTGCCCTGCACCCTATGTGCTCTGGGATGGGCTCCAGGCTTCCCTGCAACCCTCACCAGGAATAAGCGGTTCAGATAATGGATTGATGGACAAGTCTCAGAAACTTGTGTAGCAAATATGATACAGTTGATGTTATAGTGGTTTATTGCATGTCGATGTGCATGAATTGTGTGACTCATTCATCAGGTTTGTCTTAGTGAGTGAATTAACAACTCAAGTGGAATATGAAGAAGTATTCGATGGTCGGCAGGTATCAGGCCTGTGCAGATGTGTGCATGTCAAAGGTCCCGTTCAGTTCAATGCTTCATGCCTGGTTCCCCTCTTGTCCCTTTCAAGCGACTTGCAGTGTTCTATTTTTAATTCCACAATCTCTTTTCCGATCTCTTTTTCTGTTCAGCAATTCTTTTTGCCGTTGCGTTGTGCAGAACATCTGCCATATTGACTGTTATCAATGTTGACTGTTGATGTGTCGAGGCAGAAGCCGTTGTCAGGCCTTACGTTACATACATACTGACGAGCTAGCAATACAGCTAAGTTTGTTAAAGGACATGTCCTCACTCCATCTCTGGTAGGAGGCAACAGAGCAAAGCTGTGCCCTGCCCTGCGCCCCTTTGTCTGCACCCCAGTGCTCATTGCCCCCGCTGGCCTGCCCCCAGGTCGAAGGCGCGAGGGAAGGGCCGGAGTCCAGGGCCTTTGTGGCATCGCAGTCTGCGTGCTCCTTGGACACGCAGGTACATATGCAGCCCTGCATGTTCTCTGACCTTCATCTTGCACATAGGTGACCATGGCTGTAGTAGACTGGTGTGTACACTGGGATTTTGTAGCACAGTATTCTAAACTTTGACACCTGTGTCTGTGCTCCCAGAGCATGTCGTCCCCCATCAACACAGGACCCTTCACCAGCATCCTCCAGGCTGACAGAGCCCTGGAGAAGGACTGGTCTGGAGCGCCCCTCCACTACACCCCTAGGCCTATGCTCAATCCTCTCCGCAAGGGACCAGGGCTCTACTGCAACCTGCCACCTAACCTGCAGCTCCACTCCCAACCAGGTGAGATGTACGCCACCTCCACTGGTCCCATAACCACATATGCAGGGCAGCTTTACAGAACGTGATGAATGAAATTCTCATAATGAGACAGAATGGGCATGGTCAGCATGGTGCTGGCAAAACATGCATGGTACTCAAGCAAAACCTGCATGGCAGCTGACAGTTTCTGGTTCATATAATGACAGGCAACCAGGGGAGCCTGTGGTCTGAAGAGGAGGAAGACCATCCACCACTGCCGTAAGAACATCCATGTTTCTCTGTTGCAGTGAATGAGTTTGATCACTTTAGACTGCATGGTAGTCGACAATGGTCCAGTGCAAAGACTCTGTGGCATTTAAGTTGGGTGTTAAGCCCTGTAACAACCATGAATGATCCAGGACACTCTCATGTATAACAATGATTTTAAGAAGCAATAACCGGCTCTTGTGGATTGTAAATGATATGTATTATGCCTTAGCTGCATATTTTTTCCCAAGATGTTGGCTTATTTTTAGTACTTACCTATCAGAGGCATTACTGACGACACCTACGTGCACATACTGACCACTACTCTTGGTACGGAAGATAAACTCAGTATGTTTCACCCAGCACAATCATGCATCAATGTTTGAAGTCAGTTTCAGAAGCGGCACATTCCACGCTATTGCAGACTTACCGATTCTCATTTCCCACATTGTTCTCTTTCTATCAGGCAGGTAAATGTGGGCCCGGGGTTCCAGGCAGAGCTGCCCCAGTTACGGCAGAGCGCCGACACATGGTACGACGAACCTCCTGTCGACGAGTTGCTATGGAAACCCTGGGAGGAGCTGGAACAGAGTGACACCGTGCAGGAACAAGGTAAGAACTGCAAAATCGCATCAGTGCTGACAGGAACTTACTCCTGATATCAGCAAAAAATAATGCACTCCTTGTGGAATATTTGCATGTGCACAATATGTTTTTACTTTCTACTTATAAGTGTGAGAAACTTGGCCAGATTTAAGGTGATGACATACTAAACCAGCACTGTGTGTAAACTTGTTTCTCCATGTTGTCTCTCAGTGGAGGTTTTTCTCGACATGTGCAGCTCAAGTGCTGTACCAGGAGGGGGCACTAATTTAGAGCTTGCCTTACACTGCCTTTTCCGTTGCCAGGGTGATATCATGGTAAGGAACCTATGGCACAATCACCTTCCCTTACCCAGCTTGCTGTTAATTTTCTTACCACTGACAGAGCCAGATACCCTATTACTTTTATGCTGTGGAAAATGAATTACAAAACAAACTGTGTTATAATGCAAAGCTTAAAAATGTGTTTATTTTTGTATTTTATTATCTTGGTTTGCAGAGCCTTTCTTCAAACTCCTGCTGTTTTAATATTATAAAAGCATTGACTTGTTATTACTACTAATGTTTATGTACATGCAGATTATTGCAGTTAACACATTTCTTTGCAATACTTGAAGAAATGACTTATCAGTTATAGTCGTCCATCCCGTTACCTGTATTTATTCACTTTTTTACATTTGTTTCTCCATTTATTCATTCCCTTCATCTCTAATTTAGGCCGCTGTAGAGATGTTGTTGTTTTCTGCGCCTTCACTGGCAGGAGGGTACCATTACTGTGGTAAATATACAAATAACCTGTGACCTCTTACCTTTTATTTAGTGTTTTCATTAAACCTTCAATCCTGAAAATGTGATTTATAAATCCTAAGCAGTCAAATGCAAATAATATGTGTTATGCATGTTAAAAATACAGCAATATATTTTCTATGTACCAGTACATAATTTACAACTATTTGAAATTCTGCTCCTATACTTTAATCTCCCTTGTGGTATGATCCTCTGTACTTGAGTCTTCAAACTGAATAAAGATTCCATTAAGGACTGAGATGTAGGTAACACATTTTTTTTAGAAAATCAATGTAATTTGTAAGATAAAATGTTATTAACAGGGACTGAATTCCTAATTTCTGTGCAAACCACAAAGAAAGAAACATTTCAAGACATTGAAAATGGAACAGAAAGGGATATAGATAGCTTATGAGTTAAACACTAATAATTTTGTCACATCCCTTATATTCTTTTTAAATTAAACATAGAATAGAATAAAGTGCAGGAACCAGGGACCAATAATAATGGTTTTGTTGTGAACTTTTTAACTGCCTGTTTTTCTCTTTACACAGGCAGTGATATCTGGCTGCTGAATGAACGGAGACTTTTTAATAAAGCTTTTGCCATCTACAGCAAAGACTTCACCCTGATACACAATATGGTAATTTTTCTCTTCCCCAGACTTTACTTGCCATTGTTGAAAATGGTTCAGTTTCCAGGCTTTATTTCAGAAGATCCTGCAGATGATAATGAGAAAGACAGTCCACAAAAAGGACTTTATTGTGTTATTCTAGAACATTCTGCTGTGTGTGTGTGTGTGTGTGTGTGTGTGTGTGTATGTCTGTGCCCGTGTGTATATGAATGAATGTCAGGTGAAGACAAAGCGTGTGTCCCAGTGTGTGGAGTTCTACTACCTTTCCAAGAAGCTTCCAGAACAGCAGAGAAAACAAAGGGAGAGGGAGCGACTGACAGAAGGGGAAATCAGTCACCCAATGGACAGCAACGTAAGAATGAATCATCAGCTTTGTATCCATAACTGTTGCTGGTGGCATCAGTGGTGTTGCTGTGGTTGCTTGTGCTGTGTTATGGTCCCGTCGGCGCTGCCTTTACCAAGAAACTCATTCTACCTGAAAGAGTACTTCTGTTCTCTAGTCGTTATTACTTCCTTTTGTTGTATGCTGTACACATTGTGAATTATGCTAAACCCGCGTGGTTAACCATAAGTCATGTGAAACTTTTTTGCAGGCCGAAGCTGACTGCCCTTTTTTCATGAGTCAGCTTGTGGTGGAGTTTTTAAAAACTATGTTGTTGAACTGTTCACAGGTGTTACCAACACTTGAGTCAGGTCTGAGACCAATAATGACTGACAGAACAATTTCAAGTACTGCACTGGCTACCAGCTTCCCATGTAAACAATGTGGAAAGTAAGTCTGATGTGATCTGGCATCACACTAATACACTTTGTTTTAATTTATGTTCACCTCACTATGATTACAGGCTAGCATCACATTTTGTTCCAATACACAGCAGATCACATGTTTATCGTAATTAGCCAACTGGTATCTACTGGCAGCAATCTAATGGCATTAAAGGGCAAGTTTCCTGTCTGTCACCTAGAATGTTTTATAAGATCAAGAGCCGAAACGCCCACATGAAGATCCATCGACAGCAGCAGGATGACTGGAGAGACCGGAACCAGAATGCAGTGTTAACCCAGGGCCTTGCGCAGGCCCGGCTGGCTTTCATGCAAAGTCCCAGCACCCAGTTCAGCACCCTTAATGATGCCAGCCTCGGCACCGCTGTGGTCCCACTTCACAGCTCTCCTCATCCCACATGGGACCTCTTCGACCTCCCCTCGGATTCTAGTGCTTTCTATTATGACTCTGAGGGGAAGGTGACACTGGGCGTGGCTGGAACACCTAAAGGTCAAATTCGCTGGGAATGATATCCTTCCACTGTTTATTTGTGTGCTTTTGCATACTTGCAAAATGACTGCGTTTATATTCGAGTGAATTTATTTTTCTGGTGGCTGATTCTGCTTTTGTCAGTACACAGTTAGTAATGTATATAATCTCTAGAGCTCTGCTGTGAGGTTGTTTCTATGCTCCTGTAGTAACTCACAGTGGGCAGTGGCTTATATTTGCAAAATGAAGATGCCCTGTTAAGTGGCAATACGTTCTGACATGCGAGCAGAACCTTGACAAATTTAAAAAAAAAGATTAACGTATGCAGATTTTGTGCTGCGCTTTTACCTTGTCAGGTTTTCAATTGCAAAAAGTAGGTCTACTGCAAATAGTGTCATGTCTGGTGCTCACTGATTAGTGCAAGTAAAACCAGATGCTGAAGAGAGCCACTAAGCAGTATGAATTTGTTCATGAGAATCTCAAAGGACTGTCTTGTTTTTAATGACACATGGGTATTTCTGAGAGTATGTTATATATCGTATTTTATTTGTTATTAATGATTTTCACTGACATCTGATTTGGCTGCAGAGAATTACACAAGTACTGGTTTTGAAAGTTTCATAATGTACTATAGATAATGGTAAGGTTTAAATAATGTATTATAAATAATGCATAAACCTGACTTAAAAAAAATCATTGTCTATATATATACAAAATAATGGTTGTGTATTAAAGTTGTGCATTTTTTATTTCACTCTAACAAAATAGGTCTACATTATCAGACATATCCTGAGAATATATATTCCCTTTTTGTTATATATTCCTGTACAGGAAAAAAAAACAACAATAAAAATGCATATTTATTTTAAGATTTACTATATTTCATGAAAACAGTTATTTACTAGTTTGTTCTGATTATTTTTACAATGTTTGTTCTTTCACTGTCATTTTATTTCCATACCATACAGCATTTCATGGAAGCATTGAGACATTTTCAACAGATTATAAACACCAACCAACCAGTAAAAAAATTATGCGAAGATTAAGAGACCGTATTTTGCTGCATTGCACTGCGATGCCTCTTAAACCAATTATCTAGAAAGTCAAAATTTTATTTATGTAATTGTGGTTTTTGTGCTGCTGGACATTTGTCTGCTTTGTAAGTTCGTTTCGTTAAAAAAAGAAAGAAAAAATGTTCTACATAGGCACGACTACTAGCTTTTCAATTAAAATTAAATTTTAATGTGTAACGGAAGGTCGGAGACTTGGGTAGAAATTTAAAAAACAATTCATAGCACCCCGTTGAAAAGGCCAAAGGGTAGCCTGTAGTTTGGAGTTAGTGTAACATCATGTTCAACGTGTGACTGTTTGAACTTTCTTTCTGTACGGGTATACGTTGTTTCCTTTGTTACTGCATGAGGTGTTAAATGTTTCCTGTAAAATACGTATGATCTCTTTTACTCAGCTCTTATTTGTGAATAAATGAATAAATCATCATCATTCATAAATTCATAAATCATCAGTAGACATGTAATCTTGGCGAGGTTC
This sequence comes from Chitala chitala, assembly GCA_025773905.1. Lineage (NCBI taxonomy): Eukaryota > Metazoa > Chordata > Actinopteri > Osteoglossiformes > Notopteridae > Chitala > Chitala chitala. The sequence goes on from JABJVR010001582.1 coordinate 6,108, forward strand.
GATTAGTAGAGACGTTGACAGAAGAGTGTACTTGTTGGCTGATATTAATGAAAAAACGATGTAGCCTCGGAAGAGGGCGGTGTGGTCCAGCCATCGTCACAAACGGTAGGTGGGAGAATCAGTTGGATGTCGAGGTGTGTATGTGGCTGTGTGTTCAACTGAACTGCTTTCATTTTGATGCAGAGAATAAGGGTGTAAATAATGTGAGTAAACATTCCGCAGAACAGGGCAAATAAAATATCTAAGTATCAGATGTAGGCAGACGCTACGTTGAAAGGGTTAAGTAGCGGTTTAACGTGCGTTTTAGTATTAAGTAAGTATTTAAGACACGTGAGACAGGTGACCAAAACCAAGTTCCTCTCGCCGTTACGGTTTGCTTAAGTCACTGTTAACAAGGGGGAGGAAAACGTTTATTTGAGTGAATCTGATTCAGTTTCATACAGGTCTAAAGCCAATACTATATATTTCCATAGCAGGTACGGGTTTTACAATTTTAATCCCTGTTAGTTGCAACGATGTGGCCAGACCGTAGCGAAAAAAAAATCATTTTTAAAAGTAATTTCTTTGGAAAGTGATTATACGTGCATTTTTCCTAAAGCTTGAAGTCAAATGTGTGCATTGAAAGCCTAAAGGTAAGAATGTAAGTGGGTTAACCGTTGCCTGCCCCTTTATTAAGCAATTTGCCATACAGCGACGATAAAAATAATTTTATGTAGCGTTTTTTAAAGGTTATAAAATTTGTGTTTGCGGTTGCCTTTGAAACTATTGTATCATTTAATTAGGTCGAGGGTGGAAGGCCTCAGACTATACCTGTATTGTGTGAATTTTAAAACGTTTGTGTATTAGTGACTTTATTATATTGCTTTATAGACTTGTTTGACAACAGGCGCCTTGTGTCATTTTTGGAGTATATATAAAACGTAATACTCTTTTAGTCCCATTTGGTGTCACTGAATTTGCATAACTAAATATTTGTGGGGTGGGTGTCGAAAAAGCTTTTAGATGGTATGTTTTTTTGTTTCTTTTAAAATTTCTAAACCTGTAAATATATGCGTGGTTATACCATAATTTTTTACGGTATCCATTTTTTTGTCAGGCCCTGCCTTTTTAAAGTTTTGCAAACGTTAACATTCGGTCTTTTGCTACGAAGTAGTAGTTCATATATTCAACTTCTAAGCAGACACACGCATTTATAATTACTGTACTAATTACTGGCACCTCTTATCTGTATAGCCGAAAGCTTTACGTACAAGACGCAAATACTGCTTAATTGGAACTCATATTGCGTTCACACTGAGATGTATGGAGAACATATTGTTAACTATGCTGTATTTCTACATTTATAATATGCACTTAAACGTAAAGGCTCCACCATGACGAATATCTCCGTATCTGCTTAAGCGCGTGATAACAGCACGTGCCACTATATCCGCTCGCGAGCTCGTTCAGTTGCTCGCGCGCTAGAGGCAATTTGGAGGGAACGGTGGGTGTAATCTGCGTTTTGGACAGCAGCTGGGGTGTCAACTGAACACGTCATGCAGGCGCGCTGTTCGCTAAACTGGAATGTATACCGGAGGCCTAGCTGTGTATGGGCTCGTGTGTGTGAAATCGTGTTCTCTTTCGGGTTATAACCCACGATAAAACTACATATGCAAGTTTTTTTTTTTCCACCTCCCAAGTCGTTAGTTTTAACTGTTTGGAAAATTGTCGTCTGCACAACCTCTTGGAACGCGACTTGGCACGGTGGGTGACAAGTTCGTTATGACACTAACACTAGTCACAGTGTCACCCCATGAAAATTACTTTATATATTTTTTGTTTTTGACATACGTGAAATGAATCTGGTAGCAGACTCTGCCCCCCCCCCCCCAAATGCCTAAACGAGTGCAGTGTAGATTAAAGGTAAGTGAGCAAAATGCTTTGAGAAAACTAAACAGGTTTTCTTCAGATTAACCATGTCAAATAACCAGTTAGCAGCTCGTGAAAGTTTAAAACATGGTAGATTGGTTAAATACCATTCTATTCTTTCTTATTTTTATTTTACTGCAAGCAACGGTATCAGTATTGCCAGCATACTGTATATTTGAAACTATTAAAGCAACGTTAATCTTGGATGTTAGAGTTTGTTCAGGTTTTGTAAATGTGTAACATTTTATGACTAGTGTTTCTTCATCAAGAATGGTAGGAGACAAAGGTTTTGACCTGAATTCTTCAAGTTTATATTTTACACTTACTGAATCTACTTAAATGTGAAGTTATCTCTTTTTGCAATGCACTGCCAGCTGAAAGCTGGCTTTGTGAAATTTAATATTTTCATTACAGTGCTTGGTTGTAAAAATGAACGAAGGAAAAAACAAATTGAATGTTTTTAAAACACTGTTGGACTCCAAGTACATCTTAATTATTAGGCTTATTTTACGCTTTTAAGATTCACAAAACAATGGGAGGAATGAAGAACTGGGTGTGTCAGATTTGTTTATCAAATTGGTACTTTATCTTTTTACAAAAATTCATTATCAAAGCAGGATTTCTTTTAAGTTGCTCTGACCATGACTGAGAAAGTCATTTTTAGTAAGCATGCTGAAAGATGAATTCTCTTTGAATTAATTTAAATGACTCGGTCTTTCTTTGATCACTGCTTAATTGGTTTAAGATGGCATTTTAATGACGTATTTATGCATACAAATACATGTGCACTCTGTGGTACCTATTCAGAATTCCTAAAGGCATGTGATGCAGGACGTTCTAGTGAGGAGTGCTGTGTACTCGGGTACCCTCCATCTGTTCCAAATTGACAGTGCCAAATGCGTGTGTGCTTCAGCGTATCTCGGCTCTTTTGCCGCGTGTAAAGCGGGGGTGCAACACCACCTGACCCTGTCACATCTAGAAGCGTTGTCCTGCCCGGGCACTTGATTGAACGGAGCAATTTGTCGTTCAGCTGAAGCAAGTAGCTAAGGTCAAATGATTCTTGTGCTCATGATACAGCCTAAGCTATGTGGCTAACTAGACGGGCTTTGTCCATGATGCATTTAGAATTCAAAACGTGTCAAAATTCTCCTGCAGGCTTCACGAAACTGAGATGGGAGTCTCTCTAAGAATTAAGTAGGGAATCATTTGGACTTGGTGTGTAATTCCTTCTTTAACGTTGGTCTTATGTATTTTGGCTCCAGAAATTCAGCAGAACAGTGTGTCTCTTGCATGCTCTATGTGTGGGACTTCATTACTCATATGCCTAAGAAGCGTCACATGCTGTTTTACATTACTTACTTGCTCTGTTTTGCATTCCTGTTGACTATGCTGACATCTGTGCGAGTGACAGTCCTTTGGGTTCGGAGATTACTTGGCTTTCAAATTCACAAGTCCTGTTCCAAGTCTCTCTCGCTCCCCCCTCCCGTGTTCATCTGTTGCAGCTTGTTTGAGTGTGCGAGCATTGATTATCATTCCTGTGGTAGCACTGCAGATAGGAGGGAGGCAAGGGTGCGAGACATCTGACAGGCTGAGTGGAATAAAACACCCCTGGAAGATGTTCTCGAATCCCACAAGGGGAACCGAATAATCAAGAGGGAGTGAGAAAGTTGAGACAACGGAAGCAGGAGAGGATTTAAAGCAGGGGATAGTGGCTGTCGCACAGGGTTATGATGGGGTGATGCTGTGAATATGTAACGAAGGATACTGGAAGAATTATGTGTTCTTAGCTTGTTTTTCATATGTAAAAGTGACATCATATGGTGAATAGCAATGTTGGTATGGCCATTTTATTCGTTATGTTTTATCATGGTTTTTAATGTTAGGGATCCATTTGAGAGGATACAAAGGGTTCAACAGCAAAAGCTTCAGTGAGCTAGGAAGACATGCTGGCTTTCAAAAATACTTCCCTTATCTGATGGCCCAGATCCATATAACAAATTACTAGTTGTGCTGGCTGGTCTAGGACATTACTCTGTAGTTCTGAGGAAGGGCTTTTCTTTAACATTGTTGCAGGAATATCCAATAAAAGCTGATACAAATTTGGTTTGCAGCTTCAAAGCTCTCTTTCTGCTATGATGTTTTCAGCATCACAAGATTGTGAGAAAGTTTAAACCTCCCTGTTGACCCCCCCTCCCCCCAAAAAATCTCAAAGAGGTGACCTTTGAACTAGTTCACTCAGAGTCCTTGATTTAAAGTTGTATGCTTGCACAGACAAATGACAGAGTTTCTTTGCTCTTGCCCTCCAGGCCCTGACATCTGCCACGCATTTGTCAGCTGGTTGTTCATTGTCATCCAGATGGACATGTAACCTAGTGTTATGCTTTTGGGCAGGGAAGACTTAGTCAAGCATTTTATGAAATAATGGAGTGACCATAGGGTTCAAATTGTTACAGGTGCCTCTTTAGTGAAGTTTTGTAGATACATTTTCATCTTAACTGATTTTTAAGGGATGCAAAGAAGATAAGGCAGAAACGTCTGACCAATATTAAACACCAGGTCATATTACTAGTAATTCACAGACTGAAGAGATGTAGACCAGTGTGTGTTGAAGATTCTCAGTCATCCCGGTAGAGCAGTCTGGAAGTTGAATCATGTCAGCTGAACGACTTCTTGATAGGAATGTTTCACTACTCATCCAAGTAGCCTCTTCAGGCTGTAAGAAGTCCAGTTGACATGATTCAGCTTCCAGACCAGTGTAACAAATGTGTGTTAAGATTACAGCCATTTTGGATTTTCTTTCTTGCAATACTTCTGACACTTGACAAGCATGTTTTTTCCTTTCTCTCCCCTCTCAGAATGCCGGTGTATTTAGAGAACACTTTGCTTGGGTAGGGTGACAAAATAAACATGGATGTGTCAGAGCTAAGGCACTCTGTGGGATAGAAGTTATCTTCACAGCCATATTCAGAGGAATTTCAGTCTGGATTGTGCTCTTCAACACAAATCAAAACTGCAGCTGCAATCATGTACTAACTGGCTGTTGGGTTGTATTTTGCAGTATTCGTGACAGCTTTAATCTTGTGTGTGTGAGCAGTTAATACTAGCAACTAGTATTTTTTTTTTTTTTTTTTTTTTTATGTTTTGTATACAATGTTACAGGTTAGCACCACTTCTGTGCTATTTGAAGGCTGCCAGTACTTGGGCTGTTGAAAAATCTTACCTCCCTGTCGCACAGCTGAACAGAAGCATGTATGGACAGCAGATGTGTGCCCTTGGGGGAAGGTATCGTCAAGGCTTGGTTTCAGGAACTATGCATTACCTAAGATCCAGAGTTCTAAAAATGGGCAAAGCCTTAGCTGTTCTGACACAATATGGCTGTGTTTGGGCTTGCTACTGTCTTGTGCAAGGATGTCAAGAACTCTGCAATATGTAGGCTACAAGATGTAATTTTTCGCTTTTATAACAATGTTAGGTACTGGAATCTGAACAGAAGGATTTTAATGTAATTACCCTCCTATTGGTTCGTTTGCAGTACACACATCCAGGCTTGCAGTAATGTGGAACCTACCCTAGCCCCATTGCCAATATATTTATTCCTGTAGTATTTTAATAACTTCACTCCATGTGGGGAAAAATATCCCTCCGATTACCTGTAGGGTTTCAAGCATGAAAAAAAGAGTCATCGAAGCTCAGGTGAGGTCATTGAATTGTCTTTAGGGCATCTTATTTCTGTCAGGATTGGGTACAGATTTTGTACATTATTGCTTTCATCCTCTTTGTGAGTAGTGCATCTTGGTGAGATTTATCTGAAAGTAGTGGTTTCTGGAAGCGACAACAACCAATAATCACTGCTTATTACTCATATCAAAAGTGATGCAATAAATATATATTTATTTCTGCATAGTGACGTGCAGTGTGAATGAACAGCTGTGAAGTTATTTTGTGACTGCTTGTGGAACTGGTGGCCGTTGGAAATTTGCTTTTTTATTTTAGGACATTTCTTTCAACTCTGTCACACTTAAGGTGTCAGCTAGGAATGATTTAAAGTCAGCATCTGTTTTAATAAGTGGCTTAAGGATGGTGCATGCTGTAAACTTTACACAATGGTGTAATCATCCCTGTTAAATTGCTGAACTGTTTAGGTCACCATCTTACACTTTCCAGAACTAAAATCTGTCTTTACAATCAAAATAGTTATAATTACCAAGACTGGGTTCACCTCAGCTCTTGAGGACTATTGCAGAATTTAAATAGTAAATATAGAAAGTTGGCATCAGGTAAAAGTGAGTGATGGCGTTGTATAACCTAATATGAACATGCTGAAACACTTCAGTTTAGCACCAATGGCTGCTTTCCCCTTATTGACCTGTTCTGCTGTGCTGTCAGTATTGTGTAAGTAGAACAGATTGGGTGATTGTTGTTTGTGCGTCTTGGTTTCAATTCGGTGACAGTGTCGCAGTCAGCCAGGTTGTCAGACTTGTCCACACCAGAGGAATTCCATTAGTTTGCACGGTTTCCTTTCGTTTTGGTTTTCTAAGCTCTCGTACATGTTTTGCTCTAACACTCGCCATTCCGTCTTTGACACGTTTGGAACCCCTCTGTCCTTCCCTGTCTACTCTGTATTCCTGTGATTTACCCTCCGTGCTCAGGGGTACGCAGCAACAGTTTAATGGTTTGTATTTTAAGGTTCAACAGAAATGCTGCAGAGGAAAGAAAGATGCCCCTTACAGGGATCTTGGAGAAAGAAAAAAAAAAAAAAAAAAGATGGACCAGAAAGCAGTGGAAGTTGCACTGAGGGTGCTCAGTTCAGTGAAACAGTGGTGCCAGGTTACACTACCATACAAAGCGTTTAGCCAAAGAGGGTTTGAATAAAATTGGAATTTGATATTCTGGGAATCAGAACAGGGGAAAGCTTGGTTGGAGAAAAGAGACAAACTAAAGAGGCTTTTGTCATCTAGATATAGAAACAGCAGTCATACATATTTTACCGCTTTATTACCGATTCTTGTAGGTTCCCCCCCTTCCTTACTCAGTATTTTTCACAATTACCTCTGCCTTAAATTAACCTGTTTGTAAAGAAAAGGTAATTGCACAGAGTCTCTCCTTAACAGTGAAAGAGCTTGAAGTGGTGTTGAAAAACTAGGCGTTGTGTATTCCAGCATTTGTCCTGTCAGGATGTAGGATTGCATTTGGGTAAGGGGTGAGCCAGAACTGCAGACCTGCAGCAGCATGCAGGTTAGTGGCAAGCCCAGTCAGTGACACTTTGTAGCATTGGGTGTAGGTTATGGTCTTTGAGTTTCCACACTTTGATGTGGTAAACTTCAGTTTCAGACAGTCTTTCGCAGCTTTTCCAGGAAGTTTGTTTGTAATTTTCTTTCCTCATCTTGTTGTGGTCAGTCCATGCATGTTATTGGTTGCACACTTGTTTCTTAACACTTCCCTCTTTTTAGTGCTACAGTGCTTCTACAATTGGTACTGCTCTTCCTTTTTTGTTTTTAAAGAAAGTCATTGTGCTTTGTTGGATTTTTTTTTTTTTTTGTACAAAATATTTCCAAAGAATGATACTGCACATACGTGCATTAAATCACTTTAATTGAATAGGTTAAAAAATGAAATGGTTTGGCAGTAGGAACATTAACCATTCCAGTGGACACACCTTTTTAGAATAGAAGCTTTTTATTGTCACTGAGTACATATTCATGTTATAATATGCATGTTAGAATTAAACTGGTTCACTACATTTAACCCATCTCCTGGGTGAGCAGTGGACAGCTATCATTTAGTGCACAGGGAGCTACAACTAAGTGTCTTGCTCGAGGACAGTCCTGGTCGCTACCTCAGGATTCAAACCGGGAGACTTTGGCATCCCAGCCGCATGCTTTGCCTGCTGAGTTACAGGCTGCTTTGGTATGTAATAGTCTAATAGAGAGCAGCACCCTATCAATGATTTAAAAAGTCCTCTCTTCCTCCCTAATCTTCTGTTTGAAAACTGGCGCCCCTGCTCCTCTGATACAGGCTGCGTCTGATTGGAGCTGACAATGGGGGCGTGTAGAATTGCGTAAGCAATAGGAGATGAAAGATTGGAGGAGGGAGTGAGGGAGAACTTAGTTGTGCATACCGGAGGCAGGCCTCCGGTTCCTTAGTGTGGCAGAGTAGGACGGGACAGAAAACAACAGACAGGGAGCTGGTGTTGGCGTGCCGGTGTAGTCACAGTGCACGACAGGGCAGCAGCGTGTGCTCTCTCTCCCCAGCATCTCTCTGTGGGCCACAACGCTGCCTCCCTCTAATTTGCTGGTTGGCCTCAGACACGCTCAGCTCTCATTTGTTTTCATGCTTTGACCAGGCTGTGAATCTTTAACAGGGATCATCTCAAAGGAATTGTAAGTGATCCTTTTTTCGTGTGCGTGTGTGTGTGTGTGTTTTATGTCTTCCGTGTACTTGTCTCCTGTACCTCCTTTTCCAGTAATGTCCCATCCCAGGTTGTGGTTGAAGTTCAGAAAAGCAGGAACGCTTCCGTGTGCACTTATTGAACTCGTGGATATGTGTTGATGGTGTTCTGTACGTTTCTGTGACGTCGTTGGGAAAACCTTTGAACCCTGGAGTGTTTGGATGAAGGCTCTTGCACGGTGAAACTTGTGTAACTGTTGATTTTGTGCCGTTCTGCTTCTCTCCGTTTCTCAATTCTGATGTTACACAGTTCAGTGTGTTAGGACACCAGGATTTGCACAACACTGACTTCCATTTAGATACTTTTGTATCACCTATGTGGTGATGAAGCGCTTGAAGTATTTGGGCAACATATCATACATAGGTTGTATTTCTGTGAATTTCTGTGCTTGCCCCCAACAGGCTGTACACATATTTAGAAACGGTTTGTTGTCTTTAACAAAAAGTTTGGTATGTGAACAGACATCGCTGTTAAAGTTTACTTTCCAACTCAGCAGTAACACCAGAAGTAAATTTTTTAAGCCAAAGACTTGAATGTTTGTCGTATTGTTTCTCAGGTGTTTCTGTAGTGTGCAGGATTCCAGTTGGGATAGGCCCTTCACAGGTATCCGCATGTGGCAGCGTGAGAAGCCGCGGGTCTGAGCACTAGTGCCCTGAGGCTGTCAGGCACTTTAAAAGCCCCTGTTCTTGCATGTCTGCTTTGTTTTTGTGCATGTTGCAGTGAGTGAGATGCAACACTGGGTCAGTATTGACTGTGGAATGAACACTGCACAACATCACAAAGTGGACGTCTACTGTTTGGGTACAGCCCAGGATTTTATGGGGTGTCACAAATATGGCTGTGGTGTCCAAACCTGACTGTAGTCCAGTTTGAAATAGGCTATTCATACCAGATAATTGGATACCATCATGTTAATAGTAACTAAAATGTTTTCCCAACATTTGTAAAGTTCTCTAATCTTATGCTAACTTTATATCCATAACGGACTATGAGATGCTGGGCTGCCTCATGCCTGAGGTTTTGCACTAGGTTTTGGTCACTATAAAACTGAGGGGTGGTGTACAAAAGCCATGCTGGTGAACACATGAAGGCCGTAGACCTTTCTGGAAACCTGCAGGTTACTACCAACAGGAAGTGGGACACGTGTTTTCCCCTTCAGTCCTGTGTAACCCGCATTGTGTAAATGTTGACTTGAAAGTGTGTACAGCAGAGAGCTGGGCATAGAAAAGTGTGAAAATACCTTGCTTTGCATGACAGCAGCTGGGCTGTGATTTTTGCTGATTGCTTTGCTTCACTTTAAGCACTGAGGACTCAAGTCATACAAGTCATTTTTGAGGGACCAGTTGTACTCTTTTAAACTGTTCTGTGGACTTAAGCATCTCATGACTTGTTGGCTATTAACAGATTGGCACAAAGTCCTGTCTTTTTGTGCATTATTTAGTTTTTTTTTTTTTTTGCACTCCCCCCTCCCCCATCGTAATTACACCCCATCCCTTTACTTTCCAGGTAGATTTGTCACTTGACAGCATTTACCAAGGCTTGAAGCAGAGCGTTGAAGACGTTTTTCCTTCTTAGCATTGGCAATTGTCTAGACAGGCTTAGCTTAATTTCTGTGCATAGGTGTGGTGTTGGGAGACAGTGACCTGCGTGGTCACGTTTTTGTCTTTCACATCATCTGTACGGGTGTCTGTGGGGGAGTAAACCAACATGGAGCATTGTCTATTTCAAGAAATAATTGTCCTCCCTGCAGGCTCAGTTACAACTTTTGGTCAGTAGCAATTATGCAGCCCTCAGGTTTCTCCACAGGAACGTGGCGAATTGGTGTTGATTATCATTAAGGAGCATTATCATTGCTCATGTTTTGGTGAAATGTCTCCATATTTGTCTGTCTGTAACAAGCCAGAAACTCAGACATACATGAACATGTAAGTTAATGCCTTAAACTGTTATATTTTTAAAGTTAAAAACTGTGAATTCACATTAGCAATTATAGTAAAGTGTTTAGACTGAACTCTGGAATACCCACAAAAAGTTCCAGGCACTGAAATGGTTGTTTTTTTTTTTTTTCTGGTATACTTCAGTGATGGCTCTCTGTCCCTCTCTGTCATCAGATCATGTTGCTGAGGCTGGCAGTGAGGCCGGCCGGAGTCGGCCTGCTGACCGTGAGGAGGATGTGCTGTCTGTCCCGAAGTGCACATACCACCACGCAGAAGATGGAGTACAAGCCTATCAAGAAGGTCATGGTGGCAAACCGAGGTGTGACCCTCATATCCGCACACAGAGTCACATGGTGTTTTCATGTTGTGTCACAACACAGGGCTTTGGCTTCTTATAACCTGTAACATGCACTATGTGATTAGTGCCTAACTGCAGTTTACTCTCTGCTGTGCTGCTATTTAACAGTTATTACATAGTCAGGTGGGTGACAGAGGGGTGCTGGGCTTATTCCATATCTGGGAATTTAGGGGGGATGGAGTGCTGAAATTAGGAAGGAGTCCAAGCAGTCACTGTGGTGAGAAGCTGTGACCAATTTAAAGAAAGAAAGGGGGGGGGAAAAAAAAAAAAAAAGTTGTTGGAACATTGTTTTAACGTGATGCTTTAGGAGCCACGTAAGCGTCACCATTTCTTAGGCTTTGTGTGCCCAGTGGCCAAAGATCCTTAGCTTATTGTATGGTGAACCTCCATTCTCCACAGGTGAGATCGCCATCCGTGTGTTCCGGGCCTGCACAGAACTCGGCATCCGTACGGTGGCTGTCTACTCGGAGCAGGACACTGGTCAGATGCACCGTCAGAAGGCAGATGAGGCCTATCTGATAGGCAAGGGCCTGCCACCCGTGGCTGCCTACCTGCACATACCTGACATCATCAAAGTGGCCAAGGTGAGCTTACTGCAACACTAGTATTCACCCCAGTGCAACTTGATTCAGCTGGTGTACTGTTTGGTTCTTGAATGCAGTGTACACAGTTTTTCGGGGTTTTTTTGCTGTAATTTTTAGAGGCTGCGACTTTTCAGTGCTGTCTTGTGCTGTCATGTGTAGGTATTGTACTGTGGGCATTACAAACAATATTCAATGATTTAGAACCTTTTTTGTTGCAATGTAAAATTTTAGTTTTCTTTTCTCTTCTCATGCTGCAATCTGTAAAATAGTGAACCTTCTATTGCTTCATACCTTGGTCTCAGTGTGAGGCGTTACGTCATTTTACTGCAGCTTTTGCACGCTTTTCAAAACAAATCTTGTGTTCCTCTTAAAAGGCTTCACACAGCCTCTAAGACTCCCAGCCTCAGGTCTGCTGGCATACAGTCAGAAAATGGCAAAAGGGATGCATTGTGGGAAAAGGTAACAATCTCATTCACAGGTGGGATGACTGCCAAATAAACTTGGTTACCTTGACTAGGATGACTCAATGGGGGAAGAAAAACACCTTTGTGTACCTACCTCTCCCAGGCAGGAAACAATCTGCTGACAAAGTCAGACAAAAGAACAGTCTACAGCATATAGCTGTGTTCTGCTAAGAGGATATAATTACCTCTAATTCAAAACAAGTTTGTTTCCAAAAAAAAAAACTTAACCGTTCCGCCAACCTTATATTTTACGTTTGCCAGAATTCTTTTAATTCATCAGTACACAGTTGCACTCTGGAAGGCTTTGTAATAGGGGGACAGCATCTGGTTTTGGTGGATTTGTCTGCCTTTAATGTTTGTTGCAGCTCAGTTGTGTTTAACAGCATTTAAGCTTAAGCAAAACATTTAGCTCAAGTTATAATTTTAACACTGATTAGCTGAGGGGGAAAAAAAAAAAAATCTTAAGTGCAGATACTAGAAATATGCAGTGAACAAGTGGTGGTTTTATATAATGCACAGATCCATTATCACGCTGATTTGTTAATATTCTTTGAAAAGCATTTAAGAACTGAATGGTCAATTATTATAAATGCACAGATGTGTAAACCAGTACATATGTAAGTTACAGCAATGTAAATTTAACACCTTTTGAGCTTGGGTTTCAATCAGTCTGCAACTTTATTGAAGGTTTATTTAATAACACTTTAATTAGAATGGAACCTAGGGCACACACCAAGTTGCTAGGAGTACGCTGAAGAAATGTGACCAAGGAAAGCACCCCAGACCTTAGTGTTTCCTTTAGCTCTGCTGTTGGGAGATGAATAAACTTTTACTTTAATAACGGTCATAAAATGAGACTGCACAGACATACTGCACTTTCTGCCAAACACCAACATTTCTGTAGAACGCTCCAGACTATTTAAGATTATGATCAGGGATTTAGGCTTGATCGTGTGGATATGAGTTAGAATTCTATAATTTGTTTTCAATGAATTTTTTTTTTTTTTTTTTCTTTCTTCAGCAGAGACTTGGGTCCCACGGGGGGGGGGGGGGGGGGGGGGGGGGGGGGGGGGGGGGGGGGGGGGGGGGGGGGGGGGGGGGGGGGGGGGGGG
>JABJVR010001583.1:2159-18915 GCA_025773905.1 Chitala chitala
AAAAAAAACAAATATTGTTATTTTTAATTTTTTTTTTTACTTTTTCTTTTTTTTTTTTTTTTTTTTTTTTTTTTTTTTTTTTTTTTTTTTTTTTTCCCCCCCCCTTTTTTCAGTTTAATTACTTTGGTGACCCATTAGAAGCAAGTCTGCAACCCAGAATGTGTCATGACCCATACTTAGTGAAACATTGATATATAGGCATTTTTTAATGCACTGTATAAAAACTGCAATATGCACTGATTGGTTTTGTCACATTCAAACGTTTTAAATAACTTTTAACATTTCTTATAACTACAAGAGTGCACTATACAAATGTCACCCACAAGCTATGTTCTTATGTACTCATAAGTGATGTGTGTCCCTAAACTTGTTCTCAGAGTTGCAGGTAGGGTGGGTTAAATGAAATCTGAGATGGTGACCCTTTGTGTGTGTGTGTGTGTGTGTGTGTGTGTGTGTGTGTGTGTGTGTGTAATTTTTTTTTTTTTTTTTTTTGTTTTCTTCTCAGCCTCCATCTCTTGCTTGACCATTTCCTTTCAGTAAAACAAGCTGGTAAAGACAAAGTTAAATAATGTATCCTTTGTTTTGCTTAAGTTATAAAAATGAGTTAAATATTAAAAGAAGCAGGAAAATGTTACTATGCAAAAGATTGTTGGCATTCAGATACCTATATACCTATTTATTTATTTATTTATTTTAATATCTTCATATAGTACTTTGTTTATCCTCTTACTGTTTGGACAAATTTCTTCCTCCAGGAATGCTTGTATTAAAGGGAGTTCCTCAAAAAATAACCATTACAACTTTAAAATTTACCAGTGATGCTTTTCCACTGTGTTTTCCACTTTAACAGTGCCGTGCTGCACTGTACACAGAACTGGGTGCTTTTCCTGTTGTGTTTTTACCTGACCTGTACCGTACCATATCGCAGAGATGCTGCTCAGGAGCAAGACTGAAAGGTGTTAGCCTCCAGCCTCAAGTGAGCTCTTTATTACAGTAACGTGATTAGCTGTGATTTGTCTTTTCTGAACTGCAGGCACCATATCTGCATTTTGAGTGAAACTGGTATAGTTTATGGTAAAATTCAGACTCAAGATGGAAAGCTTGCAAAACTAGCACAAAGAAAAGGTATGTTTTATTTTCAATTGGTCAAAGGAAAAACTATAGCATATCTTGGAAGGGTTAATCATAAATCAGTATTTCCCAAAATACCTTTTTAATGTAGTAGTGTTTCTTTTTCATGATCACGATAATTTATATTCATATTTTTACACCTGTGACCCTGTACAGGATAAGCAGTTGATGGATAGATGGTGGTATGGAGGGATGGATGTCATGACAAAACCAATTACATTTACATTTTTACATTTACATTTTATTTATTTAGCAGACGCCTTTGTCCAAAGCGACTTACAAGGATAATAGTACACGTGCAATTAGAAATGCAAATAGAGCCCATGTTGAAGAGCTGTTGTGTGCAGTTGTCACTCTGTTTTTTGTGACTTCTCAAAACTCAGCTGGTACTATTCAGTGTGCAGTCGTGCTGTGCCAGTGGTTAAACAGGTGGTTAAATTGTGCCAGTGGAAAAGCGCCAGTAGTGGGTACGTTTCTTTTAGCCTGTACACCCACAATTGGAGTTTCACTTGCATATTATACAGATTATCAGTTTAAAATGTACAGTGATGGAAAATACATCTGCACATCCATGGTACTGGGAAATGATACAGTAACAAATGTTAAGTGTTTAGACATATCCTAAAGCCCTTAAAATGAAGTGGAAGTTATAAATAAAGTGGAGGTGTGGTAGCAACCAAAATGCACAGGCACCGCTTGGAATTTGCTGTTAGTCTGGAAGTCAGTACTCAGATTTTGGTGTCTGAATCAAATTCACTATAACAAAATTTATCCAAAGTATGTCTGGGAGGGAAACAGACATGCAAGCGGAAATAATGTACTTAGGCTGGTGTGCCGTCAGTCATTTCCTTTAGAATTGCTGTCTAGTGTTTACTTTGTTATGTGAACATAAACAATGGCAACAAAAACTAATTTTCACCCACCTCACAAAGAAATTCTTTATTAGAGAGTACAGTAGCTGTTCTGTTTAACTGAAATTGTCATCTGCATGTACCATTTTGAAAAATGTTTTTATTAAATGTCTGTCACTGTGTACATCGTACAAGTATAAGGAAATGTGCCAACATGCAGTACTGTGTAATGCTTCATTGTGAACTGCATACAATCATAGTCATTGACCTTAATGCTTCATTATGAGAATTTGAAGTGTTATATTGTTGGGCTACATCTGTCAAATATTGTTAAACCTGGTGGTATTGTGGATTTCTGGTGATCAAGTTTAAAAAAAGGTGGGGGGGGAGTACGTTGTCTAAAGGTTGAGCAAACTGCACATGGTGGCTGTCTCCCTCCTATGAAATAAGTTTCCTTTGCATATAGTTTGAATAAACAAGGAAACGTTAATCACAGCTTTTTCACAACAGTCAAGGTTACTGTTCAAAAAATTATTTTTCTTGGTTAAAGTAATGAAAATACTACTAGTGTATTTTTTGACGTACATGGGATTTTCAGAAGCAAATCAATATCCACAGTCCTTATTCAGCAGTTGAGTTCTCTTGCAATGACCAGTTATGCGAAATGGTTACTTAGTGAAAGCCATGGGTTTAGGCATGACCACAACTGTGCTTTTGACTTCGGTCTTCTATGTATATTAATTTTCTTTAATCCATCATGAAGTGAAAATTAAAAAATGATCTTGTACATTTACTTAAAATGTATAATTCTACTATTTTGCCGTAAAATACACAATTTTATTGCCTTTTAAAACTAACAACGCTTTAAGGTCTGGTTTAGTACTGTATGTGTATTTTTTACAGGTAGAATAAGTACAGTCATAAAGGTTAAATGGTTACATTTTAAAAGTTATATTGCATGGCAAAAATAGAGCAAGTATGCAATACTAACTGTAATGGTGAACACATGACAGATGGGGGAGGGTCACTGCAAAGATCACTGGCTAGGGATGTAACGGTACATTGTGCCATAATGATATAAAAGAGTACCTATGCACACCATTTGTAAATGATATATTCTGTTTTTGCACAAAAATGTCAAGTAGACCCTTTATACGCAGTAATAGGTATAGGCTACAATATCTGCAAATGTCTTCACCCATGGGTTTTGCTGCATTTAATGTTGTTTAAATCTATATGGTTTTTTTAGAATGCTTATTGGACTTATTTTCAGTCGTGTATCCCATATGGGGGTGCTGTTATTTTGGAGGTGTGGCAAAGCAGTTTACACAGCATACCTTACCAGAAGAGCAACAAATTGTAATGGAAAAACTGTCTGGCAGTGATATTATTGAAACAGAGTTTACTATGTATTTAAGTCATATAGAATTTCACCTGTACAAGACTAAAGTGGCCATTCTTGTGATCCATATGTTGCTTCAAATGTTTTATTTACATCCCTTACAGTTAAATGGTATTGGTTTGCCTAATGTTGAATTTGGAGACGTCATATTGTATTTAATAGAAAATCTGTCACTGTACACTTAAAAAATGGAAACTTACAAGAGTATGGACAATTATAAATATTTTAGGGCTGGATGGGTGAATGATCTGAAAATTTAACGTCTAAAATCTAAGAAAATGCGATGCCAGTGCATGGGTGAGTACCATGTCAACATTTGTCTGAAAATTGTGTGGTGTGTAACCATGAGAGTAGTTTATAAAATGAATCAGCCCTAATTACACTTTGACTTGATAAAATGCTATTTGATTCTGTTGTTTCATGTACACGCCTTTACAATAGTTTTTCATGTGGTTTTACAGAAAGAACATTAACTTTTTAAAGTATCATGTTTATATTAATTTCGTAATTTAACAAGATGCATTCTTACAGAGATTATAATTGCCAAAAGTCACAATCCTGATAAATCCACTAGACTGACACATTTAACATAGTGTTAGGGTGAGGATTTTTGGGTGCTCTTGTGTTCAATCTCTCCTGATGCATTGTGACAGTGTGTGCTAATGTATTGTACAGAATACATATTTACTTTTCTGATTATTTTGGTTAATATATTGATTAGTTGTCTTTTTATAAAGGTTGCAATTTTGTTTCTTGAGCATGGGTTGTCATTTGATTTTGGTGTGGCAAATCAACCTTTCTGTTTAAGTAGTTTGGTGCTTTGCAGTGTTATGTATGTTTACGCATGGAGATCTTTTGTCACAATTTTCATACTGGAATAAAAAGTTTAAGAAACCCTGCACTATGGTGTAATTTCAACTGTACCTACACTTGGGTCTACCTGCACTTGGCCTTTGGTCAGATGCATAGATTGAGTGACCTTTTGATTTGAGTGACCTTTTGAATTGAGTGAAATGCTGTGACAAACTGTTTAGTAATACTTGCATTTGCTTAATTTATTTTGGTGTCTTAAACTTTAAAAAAAAAAAAAAAAATTTTTTTTTTTTTTTTTTTTAAGGTGAAAACCTGTTCCTCTGGAAAAATAGGTCTTTGAGGGAAGAGTTACTGCTACTACCTTACATATTCCATTGTTGTGCAATATGTTGTAGCTGGAGTATAAGAGGATCCTTATCATGTTGTCTGTGAGACAGTGTATTGTGGTAAACAACATTTTTTTGTGCTCTCTTATTTCCTGTAGTGTTTGAATGGCTATTTTGTCTTGTTAGTGTCAGGTCTGGTGAATCAGAGCGACTCGGGAACTTTGTGCCCTAACAGATATTCTGTATGGGTACAATTGTTTCACTGTGTTGAGGAGTATGTTTTGATTTAATTACTTTCTTAAACAATTTTGGATGTGTGTCAAAGTTGTCTTTGTACCTACCGTGTGTGTGTGTGTGTGTGTGTGTGTGTGTGTGTGTACACAAAATAAATTGAGCAATGAAATGTAAATGAAGAGAGCAAAATAGGTGGGAATAGTGTTGCATGTCTGGGAGTCATGGTGTGCGGTCTGAAGGTCCCTGGAGAAATGCGATCCTGTTGCTGCAGCACAAGGCACTGTTGCCATCAACACTTCACTCTCTCACTTTTTCTCCTTTAGTTCCAACACTCCCAACTACTGCTCAGCTTATGGTTGGCTTTCTTTGGAATATTCTTTGGTACTTTTTACAAAAAGGTTTTCTATGTTGTATAATAGTTACATTTAAGATCATATTTTATGTCTGCTGTTTATACAGTGTATGATATGTTGTATAATGTGTAATTCAGTGTAAGTTGTTTTAGTACTATAGACCTGTTTAAATACTAAAAAGGTGATTGTCATGTTAGATTTGTGTTTTAGTTGTCTAGCTATATCCTCTTAAGTTTTTGAATATTTACATCTGTTTTTGCTTGAATATGAAGTCCTGTATTTAAGCGAGACCAAAGGTCGGATCACAGTCTTTCATGCACAAAACTAGTGTAGAACACCAAAGTAAAACGAGGCATAGTGGTTCTGTGGCTAGAAGTGTGACATCACACCTCCAGGGTCTGTGGGGGTTTTGCACATTCTTTCTGTGTCCTGATTGGTTTTCTGTGGATGCTTCAGTTTTGTCCCGATATTAACAGATGAAGTTAAGGTAAATTGGCCTAAATAACTCTAAATAGTTGTGTGCAGCAGTTTTGTATTTGCACCTTATTTGATGGTTGTTCCCTGCCCTGTAATATGTGTTACCTGGGATAGGCTTTGACCACTAGTAACCATGCACTGGATAAGGGGTTTTTGAGATAGAATAGCTGCAAAAATAATGTTGTAATAATAGGAGGGCTTAGTTTTTATTTTATGGAATGCTTGACTGCTTTTTGTCCTTTAAAAGCAAGTAAATTCATTGTTCTGTATACTGCACGCTTCAGTTACTAAAATTTTCAGTTCTTGTGTGATGCTTATAATTTAAGCATAGAAAGATTAAGTTTATGGACATGTTTTAAAGTTTAAGGTTGATTTAAAGTGAATCCACTGTCAGCTGCAATATATTTGTTTTGACATCAATACCTTATGATTGACATATAAATTCATAGCTAGAAATTCTTAACAGCTTGCTGTCTTTTTACAGAAGGAAATCCAGCATGCCTTTTAGTGAGTTGCAAGGTTTTGAGTAGTTTGTATTACCACTTTTTTTTATTGTTCACTTGCATCCTTTTTAACAGCTTTTACTTGCATTTAATATTTGTATTACTCTTGGGCTTAATTGGGGTGAAGGCACTACAGGATGTTATGAAAATAATGGAGGGGCATGGTACTTGTTTATTACAGTCATAGACTCATGGAACAAGGGCAACCAGGTTTGTTTGCATCTCTGAATGCAGGCATTTCTGTCTTGAAAGATACACAATTAAAACAAATACAATTTATGTGTATAAAAGATATATACACACCACTTAAGTATATTTTAATTCTTTATTAGATTAATCATGGATTCTGTCCAGATGATAAAGAACACTAAGCTTTGGTTACAGTAAAAAAGAAAAAAAAAAAAATCCCCCAGAGGTTGAATTGACTATCTGAAAGATGCCATCTGATTTCTTTCTACTTTGTCTTCCTTGTTCTGTCTAGTCTTTTCACTGATAAATGCACTGCTTCCCCATGTGCCAGGCATAGCAGTGATGGATATTTTCACTTATTTTATCTTGTAAATGACTTGCAGAGACCAGGTCAAAAAAGGAGCTGCTGAGTTTTCTGAATTCAGACCATAGCTAGTAAAAAGCCAGTAGCACAAAAAAGATATATTTTCATTTCAAATCAAAGCAGATAAGAGGCCTTTCGTTTTTTGAGAAGTTGATGTGAAATTGGATTTGTGGTTTTATGGATTTACAAATGACAGGCATTGTGTGAAGCCTATTTAAAGCCCTGTTGTGCTTGATACCTTGAATAGCTATAGAGCAGGAAGATCAACAACCTCTGGAATAGAAGGGAAGAAAAGGGTGAAAATGGAGTGAGAACATTTTTGGCAACGCTTTTACATGCTAGTACTTGAGCTTTCCTTCACTAATGTTCAATGTTAGAGCATCTTAACTAGAGCACTAGTATAACACTACTTGTCCTTAAGCTGACAGGAATCTGCTGTTTGAACAAAGTGAAAGCTTGTATGGCTGCTTTGGTACACTGGCAAGAAAGAACCTGTTTTGTGTTGTACACATTTCTAGAATTTCTGCAGACCTTGTTTCTATAAGGGTAAATTAAATTGGATTTAGCTTTTACCCCCCATAGAAGCTTATGATGAGTCTTGCTTCAAAGATTGTTGGTTCAGTTCTGGACATAGAATTTACATGTTTTCGATGTTTGCTTCAGATCACTGCACTTTGACTAGAGACGCAGTCACTGGAAATGGATGGCTGGGTACACACTGTTGATAGCTGATATGCTCCCTTCATCTCTGTACATAATTTATGTGATGTAGTGAGTCCTAAAAATAAGGGCTCTAGCATTTTTGTATGCTCTGAATTGCATTATTTTTTTGCTGTAAGGTCTTTTTGTGACTGAAGTGCTACAGTAGTCCAATTTTTGCATTCATTCAAAATTTTGCTTGACATTTAATGTGTCAGCAAGTGTGAATGAAAGATGGCATTTTAGGATGTTGGTGTTCTTATTCAAAAACCATCAACCTTGATGTATTTTTAAAAACATTTTATTGAAAGCAAACTTGACAAATACAAAAATCAGTTTAAATAACATGATGTAATACAAAATGCTACTTTGAGAGAAACACCTTTTAAAAGTCCTATAAAACTGAAAATTCACATCACATTGTTATACTGCTTTTCAGTTATGTGCAACGTGTGCTTCGAACACGTTAGTCACGGTAACAAAATTTGTAATTTTCTGAATGCTAAATGTTCTCTTCAAAAAATCTGTTGTAAAAGCAAGCCTATGTAGTCTGTGTAAAACAAACATTAATATACCTTGCAAAGCTCAGTTATGGTAAAACTAACAATGTAAATTAACTTATCCAGTAGATGTACATGTATTAAGATTGTTGAATACTTTTGTCAGCCATTTCAGCATGAAATGTATTTGTTCGGTGATAATACCAGGCTTTCACTTAAATTGCACAGACTTGTCACTTTGAATAGAAGCATCTACTAAATAGAATGTGTCATGCATTCAGCAGCTTCTGAAATGATCTTGAAACTGCACAATCAGATAAATAACCTGCAGTTACTCATTTAGCAGTTTTATGCATGTTGACATTCAAAGAGTCTTTGTGTTCCAGTATATGGTGATGTGTACGTGCATCCCCCTCTGAGACGTTAAGCACTTGCTATGAACGCAATACAATTATGTGCAAACCCAGTGTCATTTCAATGTGTCTGCAGTTGTGCTTAAAGAAAAACAAGCCTTTATTAATGTATTAGACCCTGTAGACAGTCCAGTCCAGTTTTGAATTTTCCTGGGGAAAAAGGTATTATGTTTTTCCAACAGTAATTTTCATATAATGGCATTGCTGAAGTGTTGATTCTGACTGGTCAATAGGTGTTTGTTAAATTTCTGTAACTTCATTGCTTTGAGAATTAATGCCATTTGAAAGGAAAATCATGAGTGCAAATCAGTGTGTTCATTATAATCAATACTTCTGGGAGCAAGATTGTTTGCAGTTTCTGTATTTATAATAGTTAATTTGTTTGTTTGCTATCAAATTTCAATGCTGTAAATTTGTATGAAAATAACCCATTCTGGAGTCTTATGATGCATCACTGTTTTATCACTTATCTACTTACGGTTTCACAGCTTGCAGAGCAGCTGAATGGAGGTTTTCTTTCGTTGCTCTGTACATGACAGTGAGCCTAGCAGACACCTCAGTCTGGCAAACCAGTTTGCTTTTCATTTTCTGCAGCATGAATGCTTGGTTAAGTACCTGAAGGTTCATGACCTCTCCATACAGAGAGGTCTCCAGTCACATTTAGTTTTGCAGAAAGGCCCTAGATAATCCATGTCATTTTGCACAGGGAGGAAGTACATTTAGGATAGGCAACAGCAGTTATATGGACATCCAGTTCACAATATATTATTTTTTTTTGTAAAGAATAGTCAATGTTGGCTTTTAATGTTTCTATGTTAAAACTTCATGGGTCCCCCCCCCGTTTTGACGTACTTTTCTTCTGTCGTTTCAGATTGTGTTTACATTGAAAGCCAGCGACCCAACACTCCCTACTTCATATGTAGCATTCAGGACTTCAAACTGGTGAGTGTCCTCCTCCTCCTCAGTGGCCTACAGTTAGACTCCATTGTAAACTGCTTTATCTGTTCAACCTTGAGTGACTGGGCACACACACGTGCATTCTGTGTTTTTACAGGTGGTTTGGAAAAGGAATTCTGCTGATCATTATCAAGAACAAAAAAACGGTTATCTGTTCTGTACAGCATACTGCATAAGCAGGGGAACAAAGCCTTCATTGAAATGGGATTTACTGCTTTGTGCAGGTTTTAGTTAACATTTAGGAGCTGTATTCTGAACTTAGTGTCAGTTGGAGGTGTAGAGATTTATAGTGGCCAACAATGAATGTGAGCTGGAATCTTTTGGAGCTGTGTGTTGAGTCAGACAATCATTACTGTGTTTATGAAATGCTGGAAGGAAAAGGTAAACTACTGGAGTGACCAGGGGTTATTGCTATACTTGAACATTTAGAACACACATTTTAATGTAAATTATGCAGTAGCTGCTGTTGCACACTTGGTTGTGCATCAGTGGCTTCAGTCAATAGAGTTCAGGTTTCAGCCGATTGTTACTGTGCATGCTACATCTTGTTAAAGTAGGAAGTAAAAAGGTAACATAGACACTGTCAATAATAATGTCACATCACCTTGGTAGCTTTATGAAGGCTTTTTAAGATATTAGGACCAGTGTCCACACACCCCTGACCTCACTTAGAATTGAGGTATTTTAAATTAATATAATTGCTAATTGAATTATGTTTATAATTTTTTATTGGTTATATTTTGTTGCACATTTTGTGGATGTTTCCTGGGGCGGGATTTAATGTTTGAGAACCCTGTTTAAGCTGGTTTTCCAGAAGAGTTGGGGGTTAGCTGGAGGCCTGACTCAGTCTGGCTGATTCAGTCTGATGTGAATTGGAGTGTAATTATTGATTTGAGTCAGCTGAAGGTCTTACTGACAAAGAACAGAAGAGATATGCAATAACCATACCATGTTTAGCTGGTGGTTTTACATGATCTTTGTCCGGTTATGTATTCATGTTGTTATTTGGCATGTTTGTCATGAACAGTGTAATC
The DNA here is from genome assembly GCA_025773905.1 of Chitala chitala. Taxonomy (NCBI): domain Eukaryota; kingdom Metazoa; phylum Chordata; class Actinopteri; order Osteoglossiformes; family Notopteridae; genus Chitala; species Chitala chitala. The sequence continues at coordinate 12,406 of JABJVR010001583.1, forward strand.
TTATGTGGAGTACTCCTCCTGCTTGTATTTTTCATCTAATTTTTAACTCATTAGGGTATACTATTGTTTACTTCATATGCAAATTTAGCTTGTTCATTTGTACTGTGTATTTTAAAAAGTAGGGTAGGTGGGTGGATGGGTCTGTGTGTGTGTGTGTGTGTGTGTGTGTGTGTGTGTGTGTGTGTGTGTGTGTGTGTGAGAGAGAAATAATGGAGTTGAACTTTAAAAAGATTGTGTTCATGTTACAGGATGTCTTTCGTAGTCTCTGATGTGAATGTTGAACACTGTGTTGATCCCCCAGCAGTTTGTGTTTAAAATGTGGTTTGGTGAGATGAAAGCCAAGCTGCCTGCTACATGGGAGACAAAATAGAATTACATGCTATGCTATCATATGTAGAGGAGCTAATGCAGTTTGTTGAGCAGCAACCAGTACCACAGTTGGACTTCTCTACAATTCGGTGGTCATGCATTGATAATTGCGTTCATTTCACACGTTCATTACATGTCTGACAGTTTAATAAAATCCAACTCCTTTTTTGTCTGTTTGAAAAAAGCCGCTCTATGTTGAGCAAGTGGTTTATACAGTAAGGCAGCCTTTTGCCATTACCACAATCTGTTTTCATTTTCTGTGCAAACTACGGAGGAATAATGCTTGTGCCAAACCTTTCTGATTTATTATGATTTGAATTGTCAATAGTGATGGAAGTATTTTAGGGGGATCAAAATAGCTTACAGTAGCATGTCTGTTTAGATGTTTTGTGTTGTGATTAGACCAGCACATACTCACACATTATAGTGCCATTTGTATTCTGCACTTCAGATCTAGAAGCTTTTCATTTTTATTCATTTCAGTTGAGTCATTGAAATGCAGTTTTAACTCGGCATGGTGCGCAGTGCTGTCAGCTGCAGTCCTCGTTAATATTTATTGAGCAGAACAGCTGCTGCTCTCTGTACAGGGAGCTCGCTGTTGTTGGACAGGGAGTGGCTGGGATGTCAGCAGTATAAGCTGTATAGCTGTGTGGTCCTCCTGCTACCCCCCCTTCATTGGTTTTCAAACAGGCAGTGGAAATGAGCTCTCAGAGCAGCATGTATTAATAGGGCTGTTCACCAGTGCGTGGTGTGTGTGTGTGTGCGTGTGCGTGCGCATGCAGGAGTCAGCGTGCATGTGCATCCATTTTAATCTGCTCCAATCCGGATGCACTGCGTGCACACAGCTGCAGCTCTCTGGAGCACTGTGAAAATTTAGCCTGGATGAGATACGGAAGCGTGTACAGACACACACTGTTGAATGGTTCCACTAATGCATAACCCTGTGTTTAATTCAGCTGCTTTTGTTTTGTAGAGCCTCTTCTGTCTCTGTTAATATGTTGGGTACTTTATGTTTTCAAGCTAAATTACATATGATGCATGGTCACTTACACATGATGCTGTTAGCTTGTTAGTTTGTATTTATTTTAATTTTTAAGCCGTCCTGCATTATTCTTTTGTTCTTCACAACTCTCACCCAGAACTGTTACCAGACTAGTGTTCTGAGTATTTATGTCAATGAGTTTGACACCATTCGGTTTGAGAGACTGTTCTGGTTTGGCTGCTTAATGCAGTGACTTTCCTGCTGTAAGATGTCTGCGTGAAGGAGATTTTGATGAATATTCTTGTATGAGGTAGACAACTTGTGTTTTGTGCACATGAAGTTTTACTGAGGGCAGAATTAATGCATTGTAATCTGTTTTCGTTTTTACATGATAACAGGTAGCTGTTTGTGAAGTGCTTGACTGAACCACCTTTATAGAAGCTATTCCATGTGGCATGTATGACTAGTTTTTTTTTTTTTTTTTTTCATGTCTGGATTGTTTTCATGCTTATTTAAAATCACTTTAGTATCATTTTCGGTTTGAGAAAACACTGGCTGCGCTACACTAGACTTCTGCTACCATTGTCTGAGTTTCCTTTTGTTCTAACAATTTTAGAAACTCAAATACTGAGAAATTAAATGCCTTTTGCGCAGACATTTTAGCACGCTAAACACTTGCTGAAAAAGAACTCATTTACTGTGAGTGCTCACTGAGAGATAAGACAACAGTGGAGTCTTGTGGGCTGGGCTATGGACACTGGCTGATAAAGTCATAAATCAGCATGACACGTTGGCATCTAATGGCGTTGATGACCTCTGTAAGTGCTGCAGAGTCTGGCAAATAGCAAGTGAAGACCTACATCATCGTTGTTTTGCCTGCTTTTATAATGAGTTCTGTGGGTCCAATTATCCAATGTTTTTTACTTTTGAATCTGCAAGAAGGGGCTGAAGAGTTTTATCCAGCTAACATGATGTGTCCACATATTCTGTATCAGTTATTCAGACACACTTTCCATTTAAATCAGTGGCACAAACAATGTATTGTAGGCATGATATCCACTTACAGACATCTCCTTAAGTAAACTCTGCTTGTACAGTTGTTTGTAATAACAGTAGCTACTTGTTTATTTGTTTGACATGCATTATAGAGCAGCTGGTTCCTAACAGGCACACTACCAAAGGGCAGGCCTGTTTCACCTGTTATATGACCACATCGCAGGGCTTCTCTGAACTGTTCGAACTTTGAATTGTTGTCGTTATGGGCACTAAAGTCTTAAGCAAGTAAAATGCCTGTTGTCACCTTATAATTACCAATCTGGTTGTTTTTCCCCTTTACAGCAAACCTTAAGGGCATGAACTAAAATGGTGTGGAAACAGCTTAGCTGGCAGAAATCTCTGTAGACCAGCTGGGTAGAGGAAGGAGAGGTGAGGTGGAATTATGACTGGGCAGTGAGGCTCGGTGGTGTGTGGTTATGAAAATCCCAGACGGAAGTGGATAGTTCCACTGGGGCCTTACAGTCCAAAGATAACATTTTCATAAAGCTTCTGAAAGCAAGATCAATACCAGCTCCTTGATCTGAGGCTAAATTATTAAACGGAGCTTCCTTTGCTGGCTTTATTAGCTGGAATTTACCTTTATGGCTGACTGGTTTAATGTGATATATGTTTAAAAAATGTTTAGGTTCTTTGAAATCCTCCTGCTCCTCTTCAGTTTCAGCCCTTGTTTTGGCTTATTGAAATATTTAATCACACTATGCTGACAGTGTTTGGCACATGACAAACCAAATGTGATCTTTTAACTACAGTCTGAAGCTATGAATTTAAAAGGAATGTAGTCTAAATAGCTTTTGTGACAGATTTGGCTGGTTCATTACTGAACCTAGTTTGAACGCTGGTGAATTTTTTTTTTTTTTTTTTTTTCCTCTGGTTTTCAAATCCACCAGTGTTGATTTCCAGCTCACCCACGAAGTGCTGTTCAAAGAAAAAGCACTTCAAGTGGAGAATTACAAGTGTCAGGTTCACACTTTTGATTGCATAGCTTCTGCTGTCAATGGAGTACATGCTACAAGTGACCTCTTTAAAAAGCCTGGAAGGCAAAGGTTGGCCACAAGACTGAAAATGTCTCTTATGAATAGCAAAACTGCTGTTCAAGGTCTTTGGTTTTGATTAGCAGTTTTGCTGGTATGTGTAGCAATGTTTTCTCATACCATGACAATTTTGAATAAGCTTAAAGCATTTTGAAGTTCTCAGTGAGTTTATAGCAATGCCTGTATTGGGGTTTTGAAAAAGATTTGTCAAAGTGCACATGTTCATTGTATCAGGGTTTATTATATATCAGTATGTTAACTGTTTAACATAAGACAGGTTATACTGAAGCTGTGTAACTGAAGTACACATTTGACAAATGTACTCTCCCTTGTCATGTGTTCTGGTGATTTTTGCCATAGACTTGGTTTGTCCTGTATCTCTAACTGAAGATGCAAAGTGTTGATCAGTAGGATTGTTTTTCCAGGTGAACCCTGAAATATAAAAACTTGCCATGCCATCTTATTAACAAAAAAGCAGTACAAAATTACTGCCTATTATAAAACACTGAGAGCATCGGTGCATAACATAACACAATGCTTTTTATATAAAGAATTAAATTGTAGTAGGTTCTATGTAGTCATGCCCATACCTGACTGGTAATTTTTTTTTTTTTTTAACATTTCCTGTTACTTAGTTTAATCTGTTCTCAGGAGGAATATTGCAGCATTATTGATCCTGAGCGATTGGAACATTGAGGAACCACACTTTAACTGATGAACTCACCTTTGTGATATTGTCCCACATTGATTAGACACTAAACAGCAGATAAAGGCTGATGTGAAAGAATATACAAAATGAGATTAAGAAGGAAAATTATTTTGGAGCTCCTCCACTTGCGAATAAAAAGAGGACTAAAAGGTGCTTGCACGTATAGCTCTGTTGTAGAAATTATACAATTGAGACAGACATTTCAACATTTGTTGGCTCAATAGGAGAATTCTCCAAGGTTTGATTCCTGGCCAACATACAGACTTTGGAGTGAACCTTATGCAAACGTGGACTGGGGCCCCTAAAACCATTTAATGTTCACAGTGACACCATTCTGACTGTTCCTGCAGCCAGGCTGGGATCAAACATTCTGGACCCCCCCCCCCCATCTCATAGACGTAGACATACACCACACACACTGCCTGGAAGGGAAATTTTGAGTATCTGGACAACCCAACATCTCCATATGTTTCTACACAGGCTAAGCAGACCTCATTCAGGATTTGTTGTTTTGGGCAGCCTCTGCCAACAGAAAAATAGGCATTTTTATATAGTCTTTGTATTGCATGAATATTTTTTATAAAGTTTAGAATACATTTTCATGTTAGTGTTTGTATAATGTATACTTCTACTGTTAATTTACATTGACACAAATTTATAAATTTCCACTATTAACCCTCACAAGAAATGTACAAAAGCAGTATCTTTCAGATTCTGAGGCTCCAGTAAGAGCAGCAGGGAATTCTGAGATAGAATTGATCAGAATGAGTTAAGATTTATCATTTGCTTTTACTCTTACCATTTGTGTGGGTCAGTTTAGTTCTGTGGACTCATCAGGGTGCAACAACTAGAAAGGGGTTACAACATGGCTACACTTATGAAATATTTTGTGGTATATTACACCTGCTTCATTTGCTGTAAATGTTGCCAGAAAATGAAACTAACTTGTAAAACAATCAGATGCTATTTCAGCCATGCTTCTTTTTTATTGCATTAAATACCATTAAATACCTTCATCTCAGGATAGTCTCTTGAGAGTTGAGGAAATCTGCTATAGTAAATTTTATTGGGTGAAAAATCAGTCTCTTGTGAATACAAAAATAATCCCTTTCCTCCTTTTGATAACAGTGATGGATGCTCAAATGACACTGGAATGGTTGCTTGGGTAACAGTGTTACAAATGAATAATTAATGACCATTGCTGTCTGTGAAAAATCTGGGTCCTGGGATTGAAACTGACGTTCAGCCTGTCTGCTGTTCCTTACGTCTGCAAAGCACAAATTGTATGTTGCTTAATTAGTCCTGTTTTTTTCCTTTTTTACAGTTTCACTGCTAGAACTATTAGTACACTTAATTCCTGGAGTAGTATTTACAATTATTTTTAAAATGTATTAACTAATTTCTTATTAGTGTCAAAGTGCGGAATTTGGTTCTCTGCATTTAACCCATTGCCTCAGGGAGAAGTAGGCAGCCATTTTTCAGCATCCGGGGAGTTAGTGTGCAGTGTCTTGCTATGGGACACACTTGATGACCGGGCTGGAATTTGAATCAGGAGACTTTCGCATCTCAGCCTGATGCCCTACTCATTGAACCTCCAGGCTGCTAATATGTACATAGTATTTACAAACCTGTGCAATTCAGGTATAAATGTAATGAAGAATATTAAAGATTACTTCATCATACCTCAGTATCATAATTTTTAATGGTTTCTGATTTTTGAACGCACTTTTTATTGGTTTAATTTAGGGACTTTCAGCAGTTCATTAGCACAAGTGGAGGGAGTACTAGTAATACTGAAAACATACAGAAAATTATTTCCAGACTGTATAGTTATATACTGACACTAAATTTGAAGGTGTGTTTGGCCCTGACGCTTCTGTGAAGTACAAATATAAAGTTAATTGTGCAAAATATGAAGACCGTAAAATACAAAAATGTCAAAATTGGCATCATGTGGAAGATAGCATTTTTCTTCATTAGCTTTAAGAAATGGTCTGTCAGTAGTGACAGCTGTCCTTTGTATTTTTTTTTTTCTTCCATATTGCACTTGTTTTTGCAGAATGGTAGTACCACTACTGTGCATCTCTGCATTAATGTTAAACACATTTTCTCCCTGTTTACACACACATTTGAATAATTACCACACAAGGGAAATTATTTTAAGGATATCGTATGTTTACACTCACAGATCCTCTTGTGCCTTATAATTACAGTTTACTTTTTATGCTGGTCTGACACCACGTGTTTACCACTTCTCCCATCATAGTTCAAAGGCATTTTCTCACCTCAGTTAAGAGTTTTGAATCTGTACAGCAATGGCAATTTATTGCAGTTCTGCTGCTACTGATGTTTCTGCCTTTATG
>JABJVR010001584.1:0-56261 GCA_025773905.1 Chitala chitala
CCCTATGTGCTCTGGGATGGGCTCCAGGTTTCCCCACGACCCTCACCAGGAATAAGCGGTTAAGATAATGGATGGGTGTTTACATCTTGTTTGTGGCCTATGACAGAAATTGTCCCTCAGGCAACAATGTTTCCTCAATATCATGTTGCTTGCAATATGTCCCCAAACGTCCATCAGTGATTATTTTGTGTCATTAATGGTAAAACATTTAATTGTAAAACAAGAAATGAAAGGTAATAAAAACAAAAAAATAAATAAAATACATTATATACAAATTTCACTCTATTTAAAATTGGGCTGGATTTTTTCCACTCCATAAACAAAAGGACACACAGGGAGTGTTAAATAGATTTTGTGAGACAAGTGAATTATTTCTTCTAATTCTCATAGTTCTGCAACTTCAAAAGAAGGAGTTTCTGACAGCTCTGCATTCAGCGCTACTTTTCCTTCCCAGCCTGTGCAGAACATTAGCAGTAATTACAACACAAAAAAAAACAGACTGAAAGCAAACACGGCACTTGAAAATAGCTGCTCTCTGTCCTCTAAATGGCTGTGAACATAAAAATGGCTGACAGGCTGCAGACATCCCAGAATAGCTTAATTCCAGACTTACAAAGAATCGCACATAATACTTTTAAGTGCACTAATATGGCAAAGAAATACTTTTCATGCGTATTAACAATATGATTTTGTCCACTGTGGCATTATTAGAAACAACTGAAATTACAGTACAGGTGACAGCGGAGAAATGTTTCTAATCTGAGCTATAAAAAGTCAAAGACAGCCAGCAGCATGCAAAATGGAGCTGTCAAATTCAAAAGTGCTTTCTTGCTCACTAACATTGATGTAAAAGTAGCTCACAACAGGAATTAAGACAGTTTCCACAGGGCTGATCCATGAAAAAAGACACTCTTTCAATAAAATGATAAATGCATGTAAAATTCAGTACATACACAATGAAAACTCATTACTGTGGTGTCCTGCCAGCGTTACAAAAAGATCCACAGGACTGACCCTTAAAAAGCACAAAGCAGCTGAGCAAGTTGTGCTTCTACCACAGCTGTGAAGTAGAGCTCTGTACTTAAAGTAATTGCAGTCGAATATTACTTACATCAGCAGGTGGCCATGTGTCACTGAGCTTAGCTCACACTGATTACCTCGAATTCACAAGCACATTGTTTTAAATGCATGCATAAAAGAAAATGGACAGCTTGAGTTTCATTTAGTCCTTCCAGCCTTCAACAATAGACCATTAGCATACACTGCAAGCAACTGAGCTTGGACATGCATCCATGAAGGAATCAGCCTTCATTATCTTTGGAGAAACTTGTCACTTAGATTTTGAATTGTATTTGCTCCTGAATGGCCACATGTCTTGTAATAACACCTGTACTACATAATACAGTTAGGCAGTAGCAACACCATGAGGTGCTATACTCCCAAAACATGTTATCTAACTTGTAGAGGGTGGGGCGGCGGGAATGCATATTCTAAGATAAATAACAAGCAGCAATTTTGCAACAGCATAAGAAAACGTTTGGTGCTACTTGTTCAGTTGTCTCTGAGATAAATTCAGCAGTAAAATGCGACTGTTTCCCGCTTCCTTCCCACTTGAAGAAATATGCACAGCTCTATATTGTACCATAACAGCCATGCTTGTTTTCACTGCAGATTTTCACTTTAATGTATGGTAGGCAAGAAAATTCCCGCTAAATGTTCGTAGTGCACAACATAATTATTTGTTTCCCTTCTTTCCTTTGGCATGTGCTGTTCCATTGAATATGTTCTCAAAGGACTTCATTTGTTTCTTATAATTACTTCTAGTCTATTTAATGTAATGTTTGCCTTCTGTGGTGTTATGGGGTATTGAAAAAAAACTGATTAGTTACAACTTAAATGCAGTTTTCTATCATTATTATACATTCTAATTACTTGCTCTTGAATATTTACGTGCACTGTGACTTAATAAACACTACTGCTGCAGCGTTATCGAAATACACGCTGAAGGGCACGAATCTGATAAAATGAATAAATGGTGTCACTTTTCTGCTTTAACATGAAAATAAAGTAGAAAGACAAGGGAGTTTCCTAAATACATCTGTTTCCATGGTTACACACACAATAAGATGGACGAGGAGCAACTAACTGTGAGAGAAGAAAACGGGGTATAAAATCTGTTAGAATTAATCCCATCAAGCAATACTATTAGAAAAATTGCTAAATAATTTAAAATATGGACAGCAGAATCTCTAGAATGAATAAAAAAATCTGTACTTACCATTTTTCCAAATGCAGCACAATTAAGTTTAAAAAAAAATATATAATAATAACAGTAGTCCTGGGGATAAAAATAAAAATATTTGAAAATGCACCAAATTTCATATTTAAATATGTGACTACACCTGTCAGAATAAAAATAAAAAATACTGGCACCCGACCAAGTGCAAATATTACATAGCTTGAACAGTTTAAAGCACGTCTGGGTTTCTGATAGATGAAAATAGTTATAACAAATAGACTCTTTCATATGGAATTTGAAGTTAACCACTTTGGGTGAGTGGGTGGGTGAGTGGGAGAGCATTATATAATTTTATATTACAACAAATAGAAATGTTTCACTTGTCCAAAGTCACAAGACAATAGATTGGACTTTGTAGTGTTGTATAACATAATTACTTGCAGTTGTCATAAGCACAAAATTGTATGTACAACAATGGAGCGTGCCTCAAGCTAATTTTCATTAATACTACACAGATTGCGACTAGCATTAAAAATGTAATGATTGTAGGACTGACAAGCTCATTACCTTACTGCTGACTGTTTCATCCAAACGACAAGTTGCATAGCACTTAAAAATTGTGCAAAATATATTTCTATAAAATTGGCATGAATGGCTATATTTCTAATTACTTTCAGCAAACGTTTGCTGCAATTTTCTGTAATCACAGGAAGAGAAATTGTTCTAGTGCTGCTTTCACAATGCAAAGACCTTTGTTTATTTCCTTACTGGAAAAAGTAACGTCAAGGGACCAAATTGAGCTCTGGAAACTGGAATGAATCTGGGTGACTTGTCAGCGATTCAACGCGTGGCATTTTACCCAGCTTCGAAGTCCAATTCTTTATTCAGCCAGTCTTTTTCACGGACATAAAACCCGTTAAATTACCTGAAGATCTGAAAACTATCATTAAAAGACACGGCTAAAATGTCAGCTCTGTCTACAGCCATTTGATGTGTACAATCCGGGTAATGCTGGGCTTTCATGCCCAGATAAAAAAAAGGTGAAAAAGAAATCGTGTAAAAGCAGAACCCAAATTTTTCAGACGTTAATACATGTATGGCAGTACTTTGTAAATACACTGTAAGAGCACAGGATCCTGAAATCATGAGAGAGGGAAACAGGAAAGTGTAAAACACAGCAGTTAAGGCAACAGTGAGTGTTTTGTCTTTCGTTTTATTTCTCATTTTCTGACAGTCTGAAAGCTGACCAACGTGCTGTTAACAGATAGTGATTATACAAGTAATACCAGCAGAAGATACCACTTTAATCATATATAAAAAATTGGTGTTAATTAGTCAGTAACCTGTTCATTATAAAGTGATTACATAAGATAATACTGAAGTTCATATATTATGAGCTGACACTGGCTTCCAAAGAGAGCCTGGTGAACTGAAAAATAAACCTCTTTTGTTAATGCAACAAAAATATGACCAGCATGGATTTATAACAGAATGCTTTGTTTATGCATGTCTAATGATACTGGCTTTTTTTCCCCCAAGAATACCAGCAGGATTAAATCCTGCCATTAGTTGGCAATGCAGTCTTCTGTGTTTCAACAAGACTTTCACTGTGCTTCAGTTCAATTACATAGAAACAACTGCATTTCCAGAATGAATTTCTTCACGTTAAATTTACTCACGTTGGATCATAGTACTAAAGTGCTAAGCTGTTCCTAATTAGCACAACTCTTATTACTTTGATTGGAGTACCGGTCTTGCATGTTCAAGAGTGGCTTTCTGGGTTGTAAGAAACGCACAACTACAATAAGAAACATACAATGCTTCTGGAACATACAGAAAATATATATTCTCCAAAAATAAAATTATACACACCACAGAAAGTAGCAGTTTGCAGTATGTCTCTTGAACAGGATTTTTCAAGTTTTTACCCTTGGCAAATCTTTTACAATTTACATAATATTCTTCCTGCTTCAAGACAACAGCTGCAGAATATCTTGTCGATCCACAAATACAAGGTACTTGGATATATGTGCAACATTATCATTTAACATGTCCTACACTGACGGATCGCAAATGTCAGTGAAACACAACTGTGTGTTCTCACAGTATCATTTTTCTCCTTTAAGAAGGCTGACATAACCTTCCTCCATTTTCCAAATTGGCTCATAAAAAAAAAAGACTAGGCACTATGTTTACTTATACGTTTATGTACATATAAAGCATTATATGCTAAATCCCATCTTTATTTTTTGGAGCTCTGGACCCAGCTGCTCACATTTTCATGCTGATGAAGGGAGGAGGCTTTTGTGACTTCACGGTAGCTGACTCAAGGTGCGCCGTAGGTCATTATAGCAGTATTCAACACTCCCCCTTATCACTCTGCTCCTCTTTGCATATCACAAGGAAGGTACCCCAGTCCCTGTGGAGTTCAGGCTACAGGTCACCGCTCTGTGGTTCTGGATTCCTGGCTTCCCGATTCTGAGTGCGGCCCAGTTTGGGGAATCTGGATCCTCTGGAACGAGATGGTTTACAGCCCGTCTCTTTGCCCTGTGGGGTATCCCTACAATGGAAGAAAATGAAAAAAAGAGTCCTTAACTGTTTAATTGATTTGAGCTATCAGCATCTTGCTCTAAAACTCTAAAACTTCTTATGCAGAGCGTCAAGCAGCTCTTTTTAAAATCTGACTAGGTTTTAATTCTGACTAAAATTAAGCCTTGACTCCATAGATTTGTACATAACCCTTGATGTTGCTGTTGGCACAAAGTGTAAGTAAAGAACATTTTAATTACAAAAATAAATAAATATACACAGAGAGAGACACAGACACATACACACACAAAATCTAATCTTGTTCATACTCGTACAACGATATTTCCGTGTGACAAAACAAAAATCATTTCTCAGCTGAACATGCTCTATACAACTACATACTGCTAAAGAATGCGGACTCAGCTAGAGATGTAAGTGCTACCAACAGGCTGTAGCAACAGTAGGTAATAGAGAGGGTGGATGTACTGAAGTGTAGAGACCCATAAAGCCTCTCATTAGTGTCATGGTGAGGCAAAAATCGAACTCTACACTTTTGGGGGTAAAAAATCCCCCAAGGAGACATAAAATGGAATGGAGTCTTTGTCTTCCTGGAGGAACAGCTGTGCCCCACAGTCAGAAATTTAGAGAGAAGGTAGTCCATCACTGGGTAATACCATGACAACAAGAAGCAGCTGTCCAATAGCCTTCCTTAATTATTAACGCCCCTCTGGTGGCATTCTCTATAAAATAAATTAGATAAACCACAATTTGTTACAAAACACTACTATAGAAAAACACTTATGTACTAAAGTGTCTATCTGATCTTCATCTATGTGCAAGCAAAAGGATGTTTTGTTTTTGTGCACATGCAAACAAAGAGGCTCTTTGCTTTTTGTCCACATGGACAAACAAAATGTTTGGTCTTTGTCCATGAGCAAACAAAAGGCTATTTGGGTTGCTGTCCACATGCAAACAAAAGGCTATTTGGTTTCTGTCCACATGGAAACAAAACCTGTTTGGTCTTCGTCTAAGTGCAAAGAGAACGCTGTTTGATGTTTATCTACATGCAAAAAAAACTGTTTCATGTTCATCTATGTGCTGTTTGATATTCATATGCATGTAAACAAAAGGCTGTTTAGTCTTTGTCTACATCTACACAAAAAGGGTGTTTGCACACACTTCCCATGCACAGAACACTACACGCACTCAGAGTCACTGCACATATAAGGCCCTTTTTTATCAGGATGCCTAGTGTGGCAAAGGCACTGAGCCTCAGTGTGTGTAGATAAACAAAATGGAGTCTTTAATCCCAATAAAGCTCTCTCTAAAATGACAGAAGTCAGAATACAAAGTACTGTAGCCACCCATATGCATTTAAAACCAGCCTTCTTGCTTTTGATGGGTGCATGAAATTCCTTTTTGAAGCCAGAGTAATGCATGAAGGGCCCTTCATGTTTGGTTCTGCATCTCATTTCCCTTTAGCTCAAGAAGGGAACATGGAGTCTTCAGAGCATAGCAGTGATCTTATACCAAAACAATTAAATACAAATATGCTTAAAATACATGTGCATACACAGTACGTGGCTGGATTTCTATTATGGTAGATTTTTCCGCAAAGCTACACACTGGCTCATTTTACAATTTGACTATTTTCAATGACCAAATCATTTGTGTTGTACTGGTGAATGCTTGCTGGGAGCACATGTTAAGCTTTTGCTTCAAGACTGTGAAGAAATGTGGCTACACATTAGTTTGTAAATTACTTTGTCCAGATGTTACTTACATAGACTCTGCTCTTTGTTCTCAGCTTATGAATACAACCATGCTCTTCCTTTTGACCACACCACAGCCCAGGTCAGGTGAAAGAATAACTGGACCAAGCAGGACCAGTAACCAGGGCACGAGCAGGGGAGAAGTACCAGTGCAGTCGAGGCCTGGGCCTGAAAATGACAGCACAAAGCTGCAAGCACTACCCACTTTCCCCAGGCTAGCACAGCAGCCAAAAGGCAGCTGATCAAAGGCACACAGCGGGAAGCGCGTAAGCCCAAGGTAGCTGACATCTGACAGCTGTCCCTCCACCACTCATCCGGTGCTTGCTCAGAAAAATCATCCAGGAACCCAAATAGCACACAGCAAGCTAGCTCCTCAACGACCACAGGGTGCAAGGGCTTGCTCTCAGCCTTGGATCTTAATTGCATTACTTAATTATTTGCATAGTATGGCACACATCCTAGTGTTCCAGGTGCCAGTGAGGAGCTCAGTAAAATGTATTCTAAAACTCTGGCCATTGAAGTCTGGGGTCAGGTAACTGTGGCATGCAGTATAATTTTCTTACACATGTACACACCTGATAAATCATGTACAGCTTTCTTAACTGATCTCCTGAACTGTAACAGAACATGATGTGAAGTTGCTTTTCCCCCCTTTATTTTATAAGTGAGAAACATGTTCACAAAAGAGAAACACAAGTGCAAACAATTTCTCAACAAACAATTCCTCGTCAAAAAATTCCTAAATAAAAAAAAAAAAAACATACGTACCCTAGAACGGTTTGAGACCATTTTTAACCTATTAATGTAGGAAAAAAAATAGAGTAAATATATTTAAAAATGCTAAATTAGGTATATACAGTATAATATTTACCTTTCTTCAGCATACCGGAAGGGGAATGTTATGAATTTTTGATGCCACTGTGAGCTGTGAATTATAAGTTTTTTTTTTCTACATGACAGAAACCACAGCCTCAACAGAAATGGTTGCAAAAACAGTATGTGTGAACAGCACACTGAGAAAAACAGTGCCCCTTGGTTTAATTTATTAATAATACACCTAATTTATAATATATTATAAAAGTACATGCATTTAAACGCGCTGTCCTCAGTAACTGCTATATATGGAAAGTAATATTCATTCACTTATCATAAAATGAAATCCTGCCTGAGTGCAATGCGTTGATTATTAATATATTGTACACGGTAAGTTATCAGTCAAGACTGGCAGTAAAATGCAAACGAAAAAAGTATCACATAGCAAACCAGCACAAACAAGTATGCTGTGAGAAAGGTGCTGGAATTTAGAAAAGCCTTCTTTATTACTCTCCCTTATTGAATATAAACCACTGTTAGACAGAGCCAGCCCTGGGCATAGGTTATAGGCAAATGCCACTAGCACCCCAAACGAGGGAAGAAGAAAAATTGAAAAAATTAAAAATTAACTGAAATCTTGCCTAAGGCACCAAATTGATCAGGCCCATTTCTGCCGTTAGAGTCCAGACTTGTGGCAAGCAAAGCCTGCATTTGAGTAAATTAACTTTTAATGCCCAAAGTCTACATAATGAATATAAACTGTTATGGAAAGCGATTAGAAATAAAACAATTCTATCAGTTTTATCCAGTTTAATAAATTGCAGAATGGATAACCTGCCCCACCACCCCTCACAGCTTCTACAATGTCTGCATCTGAACAAGTTTTACCATTTTGACAGAAACCTTTGTGGAAAAAAATAAATGCATTAAAAAAAAACTTGTAGTTGTGTGGAAATAACAGCATGTAAACAACTGCAGCCCAGTGCTCAACATCGCTTAACAGCCTCGGTTATGCAGAATAGTGTAATGTTCTGCATATGCCAATTAGGTAATTCAGTAATTCATTCAAATGCCCACCGAAATTGCAAGGAACCATTGCTTTCTTAAAAAAAAACACATTCTAAAAAGTTATTGGGCAAATCTAGCCATTACAAAACCAGTGTATTAAAAAAAAACATATCTGTTAAGAACATCAATGGACCACACAAAAAACTTTTCACAATAGTTTTTTCATAAAGGCACAAAAACAAAACTGCATATTTCTAAAGAAATTTGTACATAATACATGGCAGATGTCTGTAAGACCTATTCTTTAAAACCTCTGATCTGGGGAGGGGGGGTTGTTAGTAAGTGGCTAAAGAGACCATAACATTAGCCACAACATTTTAGTGAACATTTAAAAGAAACACCACTGTATGAGATCCATTTCGGCTGTGAAAAGCTACTGATGTTTCCCCACACCATTAAACTATTTTAAGCATCTAAATAAAATGCCAAGAAAATAAAACATTAAAAACCTACCTGGAAAAGCAAATTGCATTTGTCACTTATGTGCATTTTCAGCCTTACAAATGCAACTTGGCGTGAAAATACTAATTACAGAACTCCATATTTTCCCCAAGGATTTCAAATGAATGGCATGGTCTTCTTCTCTTGGATGTTACACACTAGAATGACTAAAGTGAGCCAAAAGAGGAAGTGTTTATGCATAGGGACTGATTTCTGAGTTTGATGTATTTGCTGACTGAGAGTCATTGTGGACCAGTAGCAGTAGCTGGTCATTAAACTTACACTGTTAAAAACCTGCACGTGCATTAAATTAGTTCAAAATGGTAAAAAAAAAAAAAGGAGTGATGTGCAACATTGCAGAACTTATAATAAACCTAACAATAATAGTAAAACGGTGAACATATATACAAAATATTAATTGTGCAATTAAGGTGGTGAAAGGCATTTTAGTGACACATATACTTGCACAGCAGTATGCAAATATTGCAAAGTAAGATAAAAGCAATTTCTGTGGAGAATAACTGTTCCTGCAGCAACTGGAAAAGCGATTACAGAAGGCCTGAATGCAGCCTGGCCAGAGGTACACGATCAGTAAACTTGTTTTAGATGGCACAAAAACTGCACGCATCACACCATAATTACATTCCATGGCCATGAGGCATGGAGTTTTGGAGGAATCTATCCATCTCTGGCAAAATCAAACAGCTGAACACAAAAATGCACAGAGTGCACTTCATGCAAAGTTCCCAGATCAAAGTGGGCAGCAGATATGCCCTGTTCCCTTTATCATTGTCTTTTACTTGCTTCTTACAGCTTTGAAGGAATCTGAAAGAGATAAACGGTCTAAAGGAATCCTGACCGAATAGACTGTCTGAGCTCACACTGGGCCATGCTTTACAAATGATCTGTCCCTGTCCGACCAGTCAATGCAGAAGGAACTCGGCTATGCAACTTAGAGCTTTGGAAGGTAAACCCAGTATAGATGGCTGAGGAAAGTTGGAAAAAAAATAGGTGACTACAGACCATTTATTGCCCATAGAAGGAAGACAAGTTTATACCACTACGATTTTAACTACTGGTACCTAAGCTTAGTAAACGAGGCAGCAGAGCAGAAATAAACCATGAAGATAATGCTCAGTTTATTGATTTTCTGCAGGACAGATTATACCACATTACGTTTTTACCCCACTCACACAAAAGAATGTCTGCAACATATGTAATATCTGTAATTAGCGTTATAATAAACCGTAACAGTGTTTTACAAGAAAACATCAGCTGTGAAAATGCAATGAGTAAGAAGAGCTATAAAGGTAAACTGTGAACGCTACTGCCAGAGGGCACTGGGTGTCTCATCCCAAGACATCCGGCTCTTCCCCTTGGGACACCACCATGGGCCTCACATCAAAAGCTGAGGCTGGAGATTAAAGGCTGCGCAAAAGATCAGACTTTCCAGGGATGCTCTCCACAGGCTGGGAGAGTAAGGGCTGCTGCATTCCAATCTGACAACTCGCTGTGAGAACTTCAGCTCAGACAGGCAGAAAGCGTGAGAGAAAGAAAGAAGTATGAGCTGGAAGGGGAAGCAGAACAGATTCGAGGAAGAGCTCTGGAGCACATCTCTTAACTCCTGCCTTGTGGCTCACTTCTACAGATGAAATGTTTACTCGCCTAACAGAATGGAGGAGGCATCCACACCTATCAGTTTCCCCATCAGAAAAATGGAGGGGAAAAAAATTGGGAACAGCATGGCACTGCAGCAGTGGTTTGGACACTCCTTTCAGTGAGTATGCTTTTGGGTCAGACAATCCCAGTGCCGTTGTCTCAGAGAATAAGTCAGATAAGCAGGGTTTGACAGACAGCAACCTCAAAACAATGAGCCACACAGAAGCAGGCAGGCAACTGCAAGCTACACAACAGCAGAGGTGAACACAAGCAAGTGTGCCCCCACAAAGCGCCCCATCATGACAAAGAAGGACAATGGCAAAACAAAAGTCAAAATCAAAATGGTAGTGCAACGTGGACTTCATTTTTAACATGAAGCCATACTTGTTCAACAAGTCAAAAACAGAAGGGCATTTTGGAATAACTCTAGAGCAGCGATCTGCAAACTTTTTAACCCAAGAGCCATTAACATAACTCAATTCCCTTTTAAGAGTCAGGCACCCAGATTCATAACAGCACTGTTAGAGAAATTTGTATGTTATGTGGCTGCAGGCCATCAAAAAATGATTTGTAGGCTGAACATGGCCAGCAGGCTGCAGATTAAATAGCCCTGCTGTACAGCACACCTGTTCATGTGGAAATATGACATGTCAATTTCTTCATGTCATGTAGTTCATTTTTTAATTGGATTCAGTGTGACGTTAAAATTTTGGTTTACATAGTATTGAGTTTAAAAATTCTTAGTTTTATAGAATACAGATATTAGTGTAAAACTACGATTCCACTTGTCCAATAGGCTGAAAAATATCCTGTTTAGTCATTTATGAATAAACACGTAGTTTGTGTGTGTGAGACAGAGAGAATTTCTTCCATTTCAAGTAGTGACATCACATTCTGCAATCAGTCAAACTTTATTTATTCACTATATTCCCTGAAAAAGCAAACGCAACCTAAAGCTCCCGAGTAAATTCATTGTCTTTGTGTGCTCAGAGTTTCCCCCAAAGTCTTTTTAGAAAGCCATCGATGTCACTCCTAATGGCAGTAATACAAAGCGATGAAAACCAGGTGATTGTTTCATATCGAACTAATGCACCACGGTGATGTAGCCCGATCTATAAAACGGGGTGCACAATGGAATGTAATTACCAATTCAATCTACAGGGGCATTTCATTTTTATAAAGGAAAATCTGAATGAGCCATGTGAAATATTAATGCCATTCTTGCTTCAGGGGCACTTGCAGGCCACGCTGAGAGGGAGTCACAGCAGCCAGTGCCCAGCCGGCTAGCCTGTCTGCACCTTCCCTGGTGAGAAGACACATCCAGCTTCAGCTCACCATCTCTGCTCTCCAGCACACGTGCAGCGTGAAGCAGTTCAGCTGGTGTTTGCCAGGAGGAAGCACAAACATTTCCTACATTTCATGGCCCTCCTCCACATAACAAAAGGGCCTCCTTTCTCCTCCTCTCCATCCTCCTTAGAGTGAAGGCTACCAGATGAGCATCCGTTAGAAGCAGCTCCCTTTCTGCCTATTATAGATTCATATTTTAACAGTGTCTGTTTCAGTATATAGCTTTGGCAGATTATTTAAAAATCCATACTGCAAGCTGCAGGTAAAACATTATAACTATATGATTAGCAGCTCAACATGCCCCCCCCACCCCCATTTGATTAATGAGGTATCATGTCAACACCTGAATCTTCCTGTCTTCAACTTGGCACTGGAAAATGCAGTGTACTAAATAAATGCTACAAGGCTGGATGTACAAATCGGTGTTGATGTGTGTCTTCAGCATTTTCTCCATAAACGGTCATTTGAAAAGGAGGCATCAAGACATTTAATTTGAGAGATAATGCATTTAAAATTCACAGGACACACACACACACACACACACACACACACACACACACACACACACACACACACACACGCATACACAAACAGGGGGACAAGGACTGGTGTGCAGTGTTTATCCATCCCATCACACTTGATCAGCTTATTGAATGTGTCAGCATAACAGGCAATCTTTTATCCTGTAAAAGTCAGGGCAGGATCAGTCAAACTAAATAAAAATCACTTACACTTATGAAAATGCCTCCTAGAGGTATGTAATAATCTTATTTATCAGAAACATTAAAGATTGTGAAATGTATACTGTTACACAATTTTTACTTTTGCTCAACAGTAAATTTATCATATGAAATAAAAATTTAAAGTCGTTTCCAAAGAGGAGACAAATATTGTAAATTCATGTCAGCTACTGATGAGCAGCAAGACAAGGTTTTGCTATTTAGGTTTTTGGGAACTGATTTACACCATCAGCGTAAGCATTCAAATATTACAAAGTAAAAACACACACAGCTCACATGGAGCGTTGCCATTATTTTTCATGAGAACTCCCTCAAGGTGTGAAAAACACTTGGTTACATTTTCAAACAATCAAAAAGAAAGACTTCTGTCACTACACGCCTTTGATGTCACACCAGAGCTCTTACACTACCATGTCAACACACCACACACACAAACAATTGGCAGCCAAGCCTCCACACACCCAAACACCAGAGGATGTGGACACCTGAACAAACATTCACTGACTGACTGAGAGCCAGGTGACCTTAATAACCTTTAGCACGGTAGCTTTTTGGCACCAGTAAAAACTTTGTGTAAAACTGTTTAACCAGCAGGTACTATCAATAATTAATTAAATATGATATATTTGCACCATTTATTTTGCTGTGAACATAATGCTTAAGAAAGAGGACGCTTATACAGCCGACCCCTGCTAAGTCGAGGTTCAAAGTTCGCAGCCTCAGTCGTTCGCGGATTTTTCCTTAGAACCTAACTAATAATTGTTCGCGAAAACCACAAACATCCTCCGCAATTTTTTACAGCTTTTTTCATAGCAATACATAATTTTTCATACATTTTAACGCTAAATTATTGAGAACAATATAATTTACTAATTTTGTAACATAAATATTAATGTAAATTCAGCTAAATTTCCATATAAAATATAACACTGTAAATTTTTTAGTACTGTAGAGAGAACTCAAAGCAACCACACCAAAGAAAACGTGCTTGCATGAATTACAGTACATATAGGGATAACATTGGTATTTTACATTCTAGCACTGTGGGAGACACGGCAGTACAGTACTGTACAGTATACGGGTTTACCTTTACATCCTTTTTTAAGGGTTATGTATTAAGCTGAGTTTGAAATTAAATTAAAGTGTTTTGGGGGCATATTTAGGGTTTAAACTATAAAAATAGGCATTTATAGGCATTTTTTTGACCACATCCAAAATTTGCGGTTTTTCACCAATTCATTTGTGCTCTAGGAACATAACCCCCACGAATTTCAGGGGTCGACTGTATTCATAAATAGTTGTTACTTTCTGTGTTGCCCTTGTTAATTACATATGCATGCAGTAAGGCAAAAAAACTCTTATATCACAAAGCCCAGATGCCAAAAGCATGCATAACAACCCATAATTGTCTCTGGACACAGCAGGCAATGGATGCTGAGAGGGTTCTTCCCTAAAGCCCAGAATATTACCCTGTTTGTGTAATATTGTCAGATCTAGCTCTAATTAAGACAGCACTTTAATGTCAGGTCTCAGATATTCAGACATCGCGGCTAGCTTGCTCCACAGCACTGAACAGAATAGTCGTTAATTTGTCTATTTGAATTATTAATTTATACGATTCAGCTGAGTGATAGAGGGGGAAAGAAATGCAGCCATTACAAATGTGAGAGAAATTTCCTGAGGCTTCTGCTTTCATCATTTTTATTTGTTTTACAGGAGTCACCGGCAACTGTTCGCACACTAGCTGCTTTCTCCTGCTCACTACACAGTACCGTGTGCAGACACACACCTTGCCACATTCACACGCAAATTTCCATCAGCATCTGCTCAGCACAAGTGCAACGACCTTCAGCATAGTGCATCGACAGAGACACGGCACCGCTACATCACAACATTATCCAGCAGGACAAACACATAATGCCTACTACAATTAATACAAGTGAGCTGCAAAGAAAAATTATACATGAAATACAATAACAGGCAAAGAAAGAGCAAATTTTAAACACAGGAAAATGTTACAGACTTTCTAAACTGTCAGATATGTTGTAAACCCCTTAAAACTGGTCTGGCATTTTCAACCATGATTTTCAATGAAATTGACAGCAAAATGAATTTTAGCACTCCCCTTGAAAATCCTGAAAATCTCCACCAAAGGTTTTTTGGTGTTTATTTTTGGCACCCCCTATAAATCTACAGAAGAACCCATCAGTTCAATTAAGAAATACTCTGAATAAAAATATATAAATCAGCACCCATTTGTTCATTTATGGCACTGTGAAAGACAGCGTCTATTCAATTTGGAGGGATGTTCCTGCATGCCCACTGGTGAGTCAATCACTAGTAACATACCGATTTCAAAAGAATTAACTCATGAGCAACAGTTAAGAGTGAAGGAGTGCTTCACTCTTCAACATGCCAGTACAGTAACAGAAAGCGGAAGAAGAAGAGTCCTATATAAAGACAGCGCAAGAGAGCAAGCTGACCTAGAGTAAACAATCCAAGTCTGATAAATGTTTGCCTATCTTTAAATCCTCGTTATTGTCTAAAACTATTTTCTAGGCCAAAGCCACACTTCAAGTTAAGCGCTTCCTTAATAAGATTTATAGTGCTTCGGGCTGAATGTGAATACGTAACAAGGTATTGAAAGACCAAAATGTTCTCCACCGGTGAAAAAGCAGCTGAATAATTAAAGTCAACGTGATTAATATTTTAGGAAGTTTTGCCCCTTCAAGTTTTAAACTCCATTTTGTTGTTTGAGAACACTGAAAAATTGCATACAGCACCACTAAGACTATAAGTGTCACCCCTAATCAGTCTAGAGTCTGGCTCTGTGTTCCCTCCCTCAGCCTATGAGTAATGGTGCTATTGGTGTAGTGCTCCTGAAACAACCCCTTACATTCATTAACAGTGGATTTATAATAATAAAAACAATACATTTATGAAGTGAAGTATATACAGATGGTCCCCGAGTTACGATGGTTCGACTTGCAATTTTTCGATGTTACGATGACAAAAGTGATACATCAAAATAGTAAAAATATCTTAAGTTTCGCTCAGTAGGCAAAAGCAGCAGCGTATGAGGTGAGATGCCTTACTCTCGCCAGCGATCCACAGAGTTCAGTTAGAGCTTAGAGCACCTATTTGTTTCTGTGTTTCTGGTGTTTCAAAGCCCAATTTTAGTGAAAAAAGAATGTCTTCCAGACGCAGAAGTATGTCTCCTGCTGGTACTGAAAAAATAAAAGGAAAGCCATCACTCTGGAGCAGAAATTAAAAATTATAAATGCGCATGAAGTGGGAAAAGCCATCCCAGTCATCGCATGTGATCACCATTCTTTAAGACTCCTGGGTAGGCTGGGCCATGTCTCGACTTACGATATTTTCAAGTTACAATGGGGTCATCAGAATGCATCTCCATCGTAAATTGGGGACTACCTGTAATGTTGTTAAAACCTATGTCTGACCAGATACAATGCATTCAAAATCATTTATGCCAATACTGTTAAAAACTGCAAAACTCTTCCCTTTTAATTAGTGCTTCTAATCATCTTCCAGCTAACACACACACACACACACACACACACACACACACACACACAAAATCCAAACATTTATTTACTGTTATTTACTCTCTACTTCCATTTTAAGGCTATGTCTACTGAAAAAATGTAGCATAATTCATAATTTTTATAATTTCCAGTGCTCACAAATAGTTTTTTTTAGCAGAAGAATGAAAATGATAATGTGGACAACATTAATTATACCACAGTGTGCCAAATGTTCTGTTCTGACCCAGCACATGAAGAGAGACATGCTTGTTCCTACAACACAACCACACAATACAACACGTTGAAATGCCCTAATTCAATAACAGCTGTTATTTTTCACAGTATGTTATTTAGCAATTCCATAATTCCTTACAAAAAGAGAAAGGCCATAGGCTGAAATTAGCAAACAGAACAGGTCAGTGAGGTTTCTAAGTTCTGAGTTTCTGAGGTTTTTTTTTGTCAAGAAAAGAAATTGGAGCACGTGCCGGAAAGTTCTGGGCGACGCAATACTGGTCAGGAAGATGCCTGTTTGCGTGTGCATGTGTGCACGGTGGGCAGGTGGGCACTCACATGCAGAAGGGAAGCAGGCGTGTCAGCGTGTCCTTGGTGGGCTGGCTAGTGAACTCGGGCAGTGTCTGGACCAGCTTGTTCATGACCACTCGCAGGTAATTCTGCAGCTGCTTCCGCCGCTCCTCTACAAACCTGGCATCCTAAGCACAAAAAACACAAAGACGACAAAGCAAACTGCACATCACGAAGCCCCATGGAATTAGTACAGCCATAAATACGCCGGGCACAACCGAGTAGGTGGTCCTTCCGAACCCGGAGTGATACGGACCCAGAGGAAGAGAGATCAAGTTTGTAGATGTGTTGGAAAGTGAAAACGCATCTCAAAATTTATATAATGTTTATCTCACGTTGACTTGAACACAAGGTGGAAAATAGATTGCATCAGAGCCACTTTTCTTCCACTTACAGAACACCGCCTTACTTGTGGCGTCCCAGGTTACAGTTTAGCTGTTGATGGTCTCTCTCGCTCACACACACACACACACACACACACACACACACACCATTGTCAAACAGAGAGTATGAGTGATCAGCCAATGACATGAAAGAAATGCATTTATAGTGAGACAAAACAGCATCACCAGAATAATAAACAAGCCCTAATCACCTGTCACAAGGGTCTGGAAGACATGGGGGTAAAACAAAAGAAAAACAACCCTTAACAGGCTCAATGATGTCTTACTCAAGCCTGGCAGAGGCAGCCTCATTAGAACAAAAGGAGTGGAATTAGAGCAGAGCAGCAACAACAGAACCCAAAAGACTCATCGACTTCCTCGGAAACAGAAGTGACATGACTGAAGGGTGTGAGTTAATGACTATACCTGAGCGCTTATTAAAACAGCATGGCAAGGGAGCAGCACTCCTGCATAACGGGCCCACACCCCTGAACACATACAGCTGAAAGGCCTGGTCAGTAAGCACAAGCAGCAGCCACGAGGGTAGCCTAGTAAGTGTAAGCCATGCTACATGTCTGTTCATTAGAGCGCAAGAGCGCTGAAGCCACAGACCAGCAGAGGGCCGCTAAGCATTACTGTAGTGCACTCAACACGCCTGGTCGGAAAATGTTTACATGATAAACTTGTCAAGCACTGTATGTCTGCCTTTCATAGGCTGGGCATGATGCAGAATACATTACAAGTCATAAAATAGGTGGTTGAATTTCCTTCATTCTATGCATTGCTGTCTAGCCAACATTACTTTTTATTTATAATATGAAGGTTATGCTATAATAAATGTCACAAAAATGCACAGTTTAACCCCTTCAGATCCTACGTCCACTGTGATTAACATAATGAATGTGTACCTTGGCATAAAAAAAATAAATTTATTTCAGAATTACTTACTGTGGTGAGAAAGATTAAATTAACATAGAAAAGGTTTTCAAACAATGCAAATAATTCAGGATAGAAGGGGTTAAAGTGCTGCAAGTGCTTACGATATGGGACTGTTTGGTTTATACAGAGACTCCCCAACTTACGAACGAGTTATGTTCCGAGAAGCTGTTCATAAGGTGAATTGTTCGTAAGTTCATAATTTGTATGAGCACTTTACATGTGTTCCTACCAAACATTCCTACAGCATTTTAGTTATATTAATAAAGTTGTACTAATACATAAAAAGTTTGTTGTCTTGTCCTAAAAACACAATAAAAAGAACAAAAAAGCATAAATTATGTTAATGAAATGTAGTAATAATAACAATAATAGTTATAATATCATAATTATATAATTGTAGAAGTTACCATGCAGCCAAATTCACCAAACCGACTGCCCCTTTTAGGAAGGCGACAGTTTATTTCGTATGGTCTATGCACCAGGTGGTCTTTTTTCCTTGCTGTTGACTGAAAAGCATTGAAGTCCTCATTTTCTGGTGGGCTGACAAAACACTCACCTCCTGCGTTTATTTTTCCCTCAAAACTCCTACATAATAATAATTATTGCCACCTTTGTTTCCATTGCTTGTCGCTTTTTAGCACTACCACTAACATCACCAGCCTCACGCTTTTCACCAACCACGGTGGATACGCGACGCACTGGTTAATTCATGATAAATCACAATAAATCTTGGAGCACTCCAGCATACGTGTTTAGGGTGTGTAGCGGCCAAACGCTGTACCTGACTGGAGAGCCGCGCACGTTTAATTTTTTAACTGTGGCTCCCCAGTTCCTTTCTCCTAACAAAAATTTAACTTACAGCGGCCTTTGTTCATATCTATGAATGTTCGCGTGTCGGATGTTCGTAAGTAGAGTGACGTCTGTATTCCAAATTCAAGTGCTCTTGCCAAATCCAGTTTTAGTGTTTGTACATATTGTAAGTATTGTGGCATACTAAATGTTACAAAAAAGCTTAGGTCTCATTTCAGAACTACATTCCATCAAACAGAATCATTGCACTATTTTCGTGAATTGAAAAGATCACCAGCAAATTTACAGAAAGAGCAATAAAACAAAGTAACCAATAAATACCTGTTTCAAAGTGTACCTGGTTAATTTGAATACTTTTGCTTTTATACAACTTAACATGCTATTTTGTTTCTATATTCTAAAGCATTAATATTAATGTACAAAATCCCCTTCCCTGCGAAAGAGATTTGGAACTCAAATCAAAAGTATAAGCACATCTGCTTGAAAATAGGATTTTCATGATTTTGTACTTTTTAAACTCAAAATAACATTTGCAAATGTTTAAGCTGGAACCCCATAGAGGGAACTAAAACGGGTACGTCACATTTCAGCTCTTAAAAAAAAAAAAAAACGTGAATTTTGCTCCAATTTTTTTTTTTTATTATTATTTTTTTTTCTGCATGTTTATGGCTGTATTGAGAAAACAATTCTCACTGTTTCTTTAAAAAGTATATACAAGTACTTATAAAATAGCATATTTATACAAGTGTTTCATGTGCACTTGTAAATTTTGTAAAACATTGAATTTTGAAATAAATGTGGAGTTCAGGAAGTTTATTTTTAACAGATACTGTATGATAAAAATTGTATTTTTAGTAGGAACATACAGGCACATTTAAAAATGAGTATAAAAGGTTATAGAAAAATATTTTTGGGGTTAATTAGCTTAACCACACAGAAAAAAAAATAAAAAGACAACGTTCAATTTAAGTTAATTCAATATAGGATGTTTAGTAAAAAAAAATATTAAAAACATTTTTAACCACCATTAAACAACTATTGACTCTAAAATTTGAACAAGAACCACCACAGCAGAAAAGACAGACAGGCATCCATCAATGGGTACTTTTCAATGTATTCTTTGTCTGACAATCATCATATTGAGAAAACTGGGCAAAAATCTAAATTATGGTGTCAAACTCATGAAACGTTACAGTGGAAAAAAAAAAAAGCAAATGCATGCAATTATAGTTCACTATTTTGTTCACTTTATTAACATTCTAAAACTTTCTTTGAAAAATAGTAGAGCAAATGTATAATTTAATTAAATATAGGTCGGGCCATTAATCTCAATAAGTATTATGCACTCGTACAAGATCTGAAAGAGCGGTTTTCGAAACCAATTTAGACACACACATAATTACCCAACCCAAACAATGACTAATCGCATACATTTTTCTTGTCAAATATATGTAAGATTCTGAACAGGAGCTACCAGGTTCTCCCATTTAAGATTATATTGCAGTAAACCAGTTTTCCATGTTCGGTTTTAAGCATATAATTTGTTTTATGAGCTCTTTAAAATTTACCAGCTGTATCTTGCTCAATAAATTTAGCACCGTCCAAACTTCTGTTTCCAAGAAATGCAAAATAACTTTCCAAGCCACGCACAGGAAGAATGTCTGAAGTTAACCAGCCAGCTCTTCAAAAGTTGAGAATGAAGATAATGAAGCACTTTCCAAGTCGGCTACATACAGTTACAGATCCTGCTTCAGTAATGAAGTGTAACTAAATTATTGCGTTTAACCTTTCAATCACAATGAGGGACACCGTTCAGCTCCTGTATGTGATTAAGACCTGATTTGTTCTCAGAGTCCTGATTGCTGGCTCCATCAACACAGCCAGTGCACTATTGAGTACTGCCGGAAATTTAATTTTGATTACGGTTAAGTACAGAGGAAATGCTAGTGCTACTGCCCTGCTCTACATACTGTAGTGCGACTATTCTATACCCGCTCTTGGCTGCAACGAAAAGGAAGCAGAGTAGCAATGCAGTAAACCACAATACACATGGAGGCTCGTTAAGCATATGAGCTATTTTATTATTTTCCTTTCTGTTTAGCACCATGTCCTTTTCCTCCCGTTTTTAATTTCACGGCTGAATCACAGGACACAATCCATTCATTTTCCGAACCGCTTTTCTGACGCAGGGTCACGGTGGGGCCTGGAGTCTATCCTGGTATCACACACTACAGGCAATTTGGAAATAACATTCGGCCCACACATATTAAAAAATTGTGGTATTAAGTGTTGTTATAATAGCAGTAATGCTATGACAGCCACTGTATGCGCAGTATTTCAAATGATTACTGTCCTCTATGCTAATCTGAGCAACTTTCTGAGGTGCAAATATTTTACTTTGGCTTAATTTCACATCCACAGACTATTGCTTTCTGAATACAGCATGGTCTATATATATATATGTCTGTGCATTTCCCATTTGTAGTAAAAAACATTTGGAATGAAAATCAGCTTCATTTGGAGTTCCTTAAATATATTTTTTATTTTTGTAATTTTCTCAGTAGTTTTTTTTTTTTTTTTTTTAACATACTCTTCTTCCTTTGTTCCAGTCTCATATAATACACGCACGCACGCACGCACGCACGCACGCACACCAGAACAGACATGAAAAATCTATGTTAGCCATCCTAACTAGTCCAGTGTTTACATTATTTAGGTTCAGCTATAAATTAAATTAAATCCTCTTAATTTCTTTGGTGAACAAATGTTGAATAAATCACCACCCTATCAACGGTGCTTACCAATTTACACTATTAAATACCTTAATTAAAAACATATATATATATAGTAAAGGCATGATGCATAGTACTTACCAAAAACAAAGTAGACTGAGAGCCTATAAAAAGAGGCCCAATCATTTCAACCCCACAATATGAATAAATTACATTTTGTGAATAAAATGTACATTTCTGGACACTTTCTCCTTCCTGTCACCTACATAGAGAGGGCTACTTTCTTGATCTCCCAAATATCAGACAGATGATCCTGACCCAACAT
Organism: Chitala chitala; assembly: GCA_025773905.1. NCBI lineage: Eukaryota > Metazoa > Chordata > Actinopteri > Osteoglossiformes > Notopteridae > Chitala > Chitala chitala. The sequence continues at coordinate 21,925 of JABJVR010001584.1, forward strand.
TGCAGAGAACCATTTCCACAGTGTCAGCAACAACAAGACCACAGACAGCAGGGTTTCTCTTAAACTCTCTGGAAGATTGAATTATGGCCCTGTACTCTCCTCACTTCTGCTAATAGGCCTGTCCTGCAGGCTAAACTCCCCACTCCACAACGAGAAAGCTAACCCCAGTACCACAAGTTTCCTTCTGCTCAGTCTAAAGGCACACACACATTCATGTCCCACACACCATAAACCAAAAACACAAAGCACAATAAGAACACTGGGGCAACTATGCTCTGACATAAAGAAATATAAACACACACACACAGACACACACACACAATAGGAAAACAAGCCAAAATAGAGAAAAAAGCAGAAAACCTATAAATGTCGTTACAGACCAAGTACCTGATTCTGTGTTTATACGAGGAATTATACGATGCATGTTTTAAAGGAGCTGTATGACTGGCTTAAACTATAAAACAGCAATGAGTAGATCAAACTCCACAGTTAACCATTCAGTTTCTTACATTCTGTTTACATTTATACTTATCACTTTGTTTTTAACATTGTTGCCTGCACAGCACAAAGGAGGACGTATATGATCAACGTATATGATCGCTACTTATTTACCTTTAATTTCCACATAGGCAAAAAAAAAATGTATTAATTTTTCATTAAATAAAGTGCCTTAATATGACTTGTTTCTTCACTAAGTGAAGCTTTCCCTTTTCAGTGTCACCAAAACCAATGATTTTCACGAGTGGGAAGCACATTGTATGCTTACACATCCAAGGCTACAGATTAAAAGTTGCCCAGCTAAGCTCCAATGATGCTCAGGGGTTCCTATCCAAAGTCTCAATAAAGGAAGAACTTTGAAAAACCAATTAGGAAATCTATTTAACGTATGTCTGTACAGCATGATGTCTTTAAATGACACAGTACAATGTTGTACATGATTCAGTTTGACACTGCACAAACATTTACCTCTCAGTAGAGTGGGAAAAAATACTGCTGAAAAACCTTTAGTTCTGCTACATTATAACAAAAAAGGTATGAATTTTCTTACTGCTAGACTGAAAAAGGAGACAAACTCAATAAAATATAGAGGCAATTATTGAGCAACACTGCAAACAAAAATTAAATCAAACTGTCAAAGGAAAGCAGAAGAATCAGTGTAAGAGTACATTTATGGAATTATTTATTCATCAAGCTGATGGCTGGGCTCTAGAGGGTGTGAGGTAGGAGCTATTGGACTATGGTCTGTATGTGGGCTGTGGAGGGTGAGGTAGGAGCTGCTGGACTGTGGTCTGTATGTGGGCTGTGGAGGGTGAGGTAGAAGCTGCTGGACTGTGGTCTGTATGTGGGCTGTGGAGGGTGTGAAGTAAGAGCTGCTGAACTGTGGTCTGTAGGTGAGCTGTGGGGGGTGAGGTAGGAGCTGGTGAACTCTGGTCTATGCTTGTGAGAAAAGATGATGTCACACCTATCCAAGCTTGCACAATGGCTCATGTATAGCACCAAATACAGCAGCACAAAGTGCCTTTGAGAGAGGAAACCCTTCAGCAGACTGCAGGGTCCCCCCTTGTTACATGAGGCTCAAACTTCTCCACATCTACTGGCTGCATCTTCTCTTCAGTTTCCTCAGTAACTGCTTGTTAAATTATCTGATGCAGCCCAAGCTCCGGGTGTACATCATGAATGAAGTCACCTACCCCCTTTCCTGTTTATTCACAGTTAATTTTAACTTCAAGCAATTTTCACCAAAAAAAAAAAAAAAAAATTTGCTACATTGCATATATTGGAAGTTGCCAGTTTTATTTTGCATTTCAGTGGTATTTTCAGATTGGTTACATTAATCACTTAAAGTGTCAGTTATTACAAATAATTTGCAAGAAAAGGGAACACAGTAAGTGAAAAAGTAAGGCTATATATACAGATGAAAGTGCTACTCTGCACCAGAAGCTCCCTGTAATGCACTTTCTGCAGCCTGAAATTCCATTTGTGTGGAGGCTCTAATCCACTGAATTAAAGAAGAAAAATGCTGCGCATTCAGGCTGTCTGCTTCATGTGGATCCCCTGAAACGCAAAGTGATGAATTATCACAAACATCCATATTAGAATGAAAGGAGGGGGCTGTATTTATATTTTCTTCAAATTTTGGCTTTACTTCGTTTACTAGTTGATGGCTCTGTACAGAATTCAGTACATTGTACCACCACCACCCCCCCCCCCCCCATATCAGCAACATGACAGCGCTGAACAGAGGAATATACGGCTCATAAAAAACGGAGGAACCTTGGCCTTGCTGAACGACAGACATCTAGATAAACTTTCTTACCTGAGAAACACATCATCTTCAAAGGTATGAAAAACATCTAATTCCAGCCTTCATAATGACATTCACATTTATTCTATTGCAAATATCAGCAATTTGGTTTTAAAATTTGAATGTAATGTTGGGCTGTTTCTCAGATGACATCTCTGGTACGATCTGCGTGGAACGGCAGCTCCATTACACCAGTAAGTGAGGAAGCCAGTGGGAAACCACCATCTCACACAGAAGGCAGGAACAACTAACGACCACAGAAGGGCTAGGCAAACTGAGCTGAGCTGGGTCACTCTGGTAAAGACCCTCACTCTGGTAAAGACCTGGAATTGTCATTTAGAGAGTGTGTGTGTGTGTGTGTGTGTGTGTCTACACACACACACACACACACACACACACACACACACACACACACACACACACACACACACACAGTATATACACTATATATGTTACAACAAAATTTGAACCAAGAGACTGCCACATCCCAGCCACATATTCCACCCACTGAGTTGCCGACTGCTGCTACTCTGCAGCCCGCACTTAGCTGCGGACTTCGCTTCTACCCTTACTGTAACAAGCACCTCCACTACCTTTAACCAGAATACAATCTACTGCAGGACAATTATAAACAGAGCTCAGAACAAAAATCTAAAATTTAAGGAGGGGAAAAAAAAAAAAATCCACAACACAAAACAAATCACTTGGCAGAAAAGTTCCAAAACCATCCAGTCTCAGCCCTGGAGAACTTTCAGTGGTTTTCTGACTCATGGAAGTAGAAAGATACTGCTTCAGCATTTATGAATCATGATGCAGAACTACATGGCTGATAATTCATACTTATTATACACTTATTCAGTTGCGGATAGTGTATAATTAATGTTTGCCAGTTAGATGTAAAAACTGAGGTAGAAGTAGAGTGACCAGTAAAAAAAATAAAAATAAAAAAATCTGGTGAAATTTAAACAATTAAATTTTTTAAATGAAAGAAAAAGGCAAAAACAAATAACCATACCTGTCAACCCCCTGAAGGTGTAGCCCTTACAATATGGTGCCAACCTTTACACAATTAAATCACGTTGTAACCCTGAGCTAAAGACCCAAGTCTTTCATTTGTGGGACTAAACCTACCCTACTACTGAAAATTAAAGATTTCTACCATAGCAGTATTTACTCCACTACAAATGCAAGCTCTTCAGTAATATATGAGTCTGTGCAAAAGATACATGTTTTAACTTCTCGGTTCGTTGTGATTTGTATTTTTTATGCCAGCGTTTTATCTTACATAGTAGGGGAAACACTTATCTAGAAAAACCCAGGCGCCACCATTTCAAAACACGCACCTTCCTTTCATTACCAGTCTGTCGTTTTATTTTCACAAAGAAAATAATTGATTTTTTCCTTCATCTTCACTAATGAAAGGGGAATGTCATTAGACTTATGCCACAAACTAAAATTTGGAGATTTTTTTATGTGGAAAAAACATGTCTCCCTTGAAAACAAAATGAAACAATTTTAACATTAAGAAGGAAAGGCAAAAAAATAATGGAGTCTGAGTGAGCCATCTTTCCCATGAGTGTCACAGGGGATGCAAACATTCAGACACCAAAATGAGCTCCCAATCTATGGAGAGCCACTTCTCCATCCTGTATGTTGGGAAAAAAAAAACAACAGAGTTTAAACGTTTATAAAAATTCTCACATATTGTGTTTGGCCATACAAGAAATGCCTGTATGCCATACAAGGTCAAATACAGTTTAGCCATACGGATGCAGGGCAAAGCTGTACAGGTTGGCAGCGAGGAATAACTGCTCAACCCCTGCTTTCAGAGAACTGAGGAAATGGATAGCTAGGCTAAGCACATGAATTAAATCAAATGAATTCACCGTGTGCACCTTTCATTCTTCCATGCAGTTCTAGATTTTCCAGTCCTATTATGTACCATTTGTTTCTTATAGGAATAAGACATGGACATTCTCATCTCAGAAAGCATAACACTACTAGAGAGAGGAAACCAACCACTTTTCTCAAAATTCTACATATAAAAAGCTTAATTTTACCCACATTTCCTAGAATGTCCATTCAAACTCAACTAAACGGTTTGATGTAATACCTTGAATAATAACTGCTAATGATAATCCATATGATGCATTTCACAATATCTGGTCCACAAAAAAATTATATGATGAAAAAACAGCCCCGGGGGAGACATCCAGACACTTTGATGTCATCATTCTTAATAATCGGCTCGATTTGACAGACCGACCAAGGATGTGGGAAAACGTCTTCTGGATGAGTCCTTGACTAATCAGCTGTTTACGAGCTGTCAGGGTAACTAACCACAAGAGGGCTTGACATACACTTGACAGAGAGGGTAAAACTGGCAACATTAGGAAACCAGCATTAGACCCTCATGTCTGCACTTGGTGGGCGGTGGGGAAAGGTTAAAATTAAAACAGCTAATTTTTAATAGCATTGTGCCTATACTCACACTGGTTTTCATTAATGAATCAAAGCAGAGGGTTTATGTACTGAGAAAACTATAATTACACCTCCCAAACGCCACCAATATTAAAATAAACACATTATCACCGCGGTTAAATGCATTATGCTTTCACGGTACTTTATGGTTTATGTGCACAAGATAAATATTTCATTCAAGATCAAGGGCTGTGTGATGGAATGTTTTAAACAGCCATGAATGACTCCTTGGTGTCTAATTACTGTCACTTTCAAATGTCAATGAAGAGGATAAGGATGGAAACAAGTAAGCCCTTGAAGCGCTGATCTTATATGACAGTCCCACATCTTCCCTGCAGAAAGAGCCGCTCACCACAGCACAGCGTAAAGACTCGTGTTACTGTGCTGATTGCCCCACATTCCTTAGCGTGCCTCTGTGACCATGCAACATTACCGATTTCTCCTTTCATTCCTCTGTTGTTGTTTCCACGTAGGTCAACGGCAAAATGAAAAAAGAAGAGGAGCAGGAGAAAGTGTAGACAAACTGAATATACAGTATAGGACACAATGTTATAGGTTACCGGCAATCTGTAAAGATTACAAACTTGCCAATAAAAAAAAAAAAAAATTTGAACCTAACATTAAATTAGATTGTTTTGTGTTTTTTAATACCCTGATGGACATGAGATCTGTACTAACCACAGCAAACTTTCAGATGTCAATTATTTAATATGTCAAGTCATGGTAAAGTCTAAAAAAAAAAAAAAAATTTTACTGTAATTACGTTTCAACAGCTCTGCATGAGTTCAAAGCTGTTGAAACACAACAGTGAAACCTGAACACAGGAGTATCATAAAGGTCTGGATAAAAGAACACAACCAACGAACTGGGATTAAACATCCTGAACACTAAAGCGTATGTTGAACAACGTACTATACTCCGGTCTGGAAACCACAACAAAAACCACTCACCACTGACTCATAAAGTTAGAAAGAAGACTAAACTGATTTTGTGTCTACAATATAATTTTATAGCTACTGTTTTGGGACATGCAGGTTTATAACATGCTTGTTCAAAAGCAGTTAGGCAATGCATGCAGACAATGCCAATCTTAGAGGCAGTCCCGCCAAAAACGAGGCCATGAGCGGGCAGAAGACTAGCTAACGACATGGAACGGCTGTAACGAGCTTTCGCATTGGAGGGCAGTTTTTTCAAATATTTAAAGAGCTGCTCACACTAGAGACTTCACTTGTGTGCAGAGCCGAGTTCTGTGTCAACCTCTATTTTTGTTCTGCTTGAGACCTATAAGCAGCAACCATGAAGACAGCGATGCTGTAAATAAAACAGCAGCCTCGCAATTGTGTCTGCAATGTTGAGCTGCAAGCTAAATGTTTATGTAGAAAATTAATTTCTATGTACGTGGCATACTTTCCGTACTATCAATTAATTATTACATGTGGGCTACTGTGGGTGAGATGACAAATGTCGATGCACCAACCATAAAAAAAAATTTGGGTAAACTGATGCCAGGCATTAGACATGCATAGGCAAGGAGCCTCTGTGTGTATCCGCGCGTGTGTGCATGATGCATATGGATATATGGATGGATATATGGATGGATGGATGGATGGATGGATGGATGGAGAGTACATTTGTAAGCCTTTAGTTTATGGTCATGCTACAAATCTGAATAACTTTGGGCATATCAGGGGAAACTGACTGGCATTTAAAATGTTACCAAAACTAAAACTTTAATGGGAAGCTTTACAAACCAACTCCTTAAACATTAGCTGAACTCCATGCTTTCTCTTCATTATTACATATAAATAAACAAATTATAAAAAGTAATCAACATCTAATTTCTGCCAAAACTATTTAAAAAATAACTGGCTTCAAAAGTATATTTACTATCTTTATATATGGACATTCAATAACCCTGCTAAAATATTTAGGTCATATTTTAAAATAAACGCAATGCAACTGAACTCTAGCCCGTTTATTAAAGAAGAAAACACACACTTTAAAGCATCTCCTGTTTCAATGCTCCAACAAAGCGAGCTAGTCCTGCCATAATAGAGCACGGGAAATTTTGAAAGCACACACCATAACACCTGATGGAAACAGCACATCTCTAACACAAATGTTGCTCTTCCACAAAAGACTGCTTGTAAGAATTAAAATGGAAATAACAGAAAATAATGATAGCTTTAGAAACTACATGACGGGCGAGTGATTACAAACAGAATCCTGCTGCATTTTAATTCCCAACACTGCTCTCATTTCAACGTTAAAATCTCATTTTCTTTCTCGGCTGCCTCCTTCCTTTGATATTGGCCTCCAGGCGCTTTAGCTACAATGTTCTTCCGCTCGTCAGGAGAGTCATTATTTCTGCAATCAGACGCCGTTTGAGGCTGCCCACAAATAAAACGAGCAGCGCATGCATCAGAACGCGAGACGGTTCTTTGCTCCGTCAAAGCCATACTCCATCCTGTTTCACACCACAGCCCATCCGTGTCCGATGTCTGCGCCGTGTGTCCACTATTCACACGGCAGTAAAAACGCTAGCAGTTAAAGGCTGTGCTGTCAGGGACAGGAGACTGAAGGAGACCAGGCAGAGGAGCAGCAAAGCTGTCCCAGCATGATAAATCATAATAACAATTGTCTAAAGTCTTCTGCAGTTGCTAATAAGCATTAATCTACGTGTGAGCCCACCATCTGTGACACATGATGAACCAGGTTTGGTTGGCACCACAGATGGAGAAAATAACAGCATGACAAAAAGGGACAAAAATCATTCATTACCAAGTAATTTAGAAAGGTGATGTTGTTGTTAAATAGGTGCTGCTGATGTTTTTAATTGGTGCAGATATTTTAAAATGTGGGCATCCAAGCATCACTAAAGAGACAGTGACGTGCATACAGACCTAATTCACCAACAAACAGCCACTGGTTGTTCTATTAAGCAAGGCAAATTTCAATAAAACCATGAAAATTATGTAAATCAGCGGTTCCATATTCTGATCCTGTGTATCCATTGTATATTTTTAGTTTTGTTCCTGGTGAGCTGTATTAATTAGGCTTGACTGAACTGTTTAATTGAATCCTGACTGTGCCTTTACTTATACTGATATATTACAGGTATTTGTGATTTGTTGTTTTTGCATACTTTAACATAACAGACTTCATATTTATTTATTTTACGGGACACAAAAAATGTTTATTAATTATCATACGACAATGCGATAACTAGAAATGCAATGCAACAAACAGAATGTTTCAGGAATAAAGAGGCAACATATCGAACCAAAAAAGATGCTTTTAACAAGATGTTTTAATTCTTAAAGATGTGAATTCAGATGCAGTGTGTCCTTTTCCTCTGTTGATTTTAATAGCGCCCCAACACTGAAAATGCTGATTTTAATAGCCCCCCAACACTGAAAATGCTGTGCCCAACTGGGACACTGGCACTGTCCACACACATTCTACATATTATCTGACGGTTCATGGCACATACACAACCATAAATAGGTTCAAAGGACATATTTGCTGAAGCACTGGAAAAAATGTACACCCCCCTTGTAGAAACAGGTCCAATTTTTTGGATATGAACTGTTTTACAAGCAGTGGAAATGAACAAAGGCTTGTAGTGGACCCCACTTCACGAGCTCCATTAGTTACCCATAATGTCCCTCTCATTTTTCTGCACTGTTCTCTTAGCGCTAAGCACTATTTAAGCAACATGGTCTGGTCAGGGTGAGCTTGTGACCACATTATTCCACTGCAGAAGGTACAGGTACTGGTGCATTAAGAGTCATGAGGTAATATGGATGTACTCCTACTATAACTATGTAACTATGTATTTATAAATGACTTGCTAAGAGATCGACCGCTCGAAATTCTCCAGGCGCTGTAGACCTCAGTGGATGAGGGTTCCTTACCCTATAAACTGCATCACATGAATCTAGACCCTTATTGCTGACTGTGGAAATCAGTATTTGTCAAAAAAAAAAAAAAAAAAAAGTGTTTACCAAAGCGTATAATAACATTGTCAATAAACAGTTTTGAACAGAATGACACATTTTTTAATGATAGCTACATCTAACCCAAAATAAAAAAAAATAAATAATAAAAAATGCTTCAGTATGCCCATGTTGCTCTTCAATGACCATTTTTCAAAGGCTGTCCTTCAGATAAACATCTAATGAGTCTTTTGAACGTGCACCCAGATTTCATGCTCTAAAAACCTTGCCCAAAGGGACAAAGGTAGTGAAAACAGACTGATTATTTTTATTACTTTTAATAATTATATTTTTAGAATTCTAAACCACCACTCCTGAAAAACTAATACATTACCGTTCCTTTTATGTATTAGTTTTTAAAGCAACAACCTTTCAAACGAGACAAATTCATTACGATTACTAACCAAGGAATGCACTTCATGTCTGCCTTTGCCAACTAGAAAAATACCATATAATATACAATTAAACTATAATCTGCCAGAGAAATACTGTAAATAAAACTAAAACCATATTCTGCACTGTTAAACTGCTTTAGGTTGTTTCTTTTTGAACCATTAGCAAACATTTAGTTAACGTGAAGCCTACAGGCCAAGCTTTTTTTCATTGATGCTTCACTGAAATCTTCATGAATTTAGTGAAGGCCAGTTCTTGTGTTCCTAGACAGTCTGCTGTAAAATCACATTATAACATATCTGTATTAGTTAGTGGCAGTAATCTGCCTACAGTGTGTGGTATGAGAATCCAGGTGTCAACACTCAGCAGTGCAGGCCCAGAAACAGACAAGCTACAGATGACAACTGCACTGGCAATACTGAGTGTCATCCACAGTTTAGTGGATTTTTGCGAGTTGCCACAGAGATATAACTGATTTGCTACTTTGCAAGAATTGTTGTGGATTAAAATGAAGACTGAATCAGCAGTTTACGAGAAACTGACACAGTCATGGGCTACATATTTTTAAAGCATTATGAGTTAAAAGTGAAAAACATTTATGCAGCTGTTTGCTGTATTAGTATTTATTTGTTACTAGTACATAGCATTTTCTTTGTGATGAGTCACAAATTCCAAAAAAGGAATTTGTGACGAAAAGTCAGAAATTCCTCAGTTTGGTTTAACATGCCTAAAATGCTTCTTAAACACCTGAAATCTCTCTCTCTCACACTCACACACACTCACACAAACTCACACACACACACACACACACACACACACACACACACACACACACACACACAATATATATACATAAGAGAAATGCAGTTTGACAGCAAGTCATTCTCTTACATTCAAAGGTAACCTCTGTTCAGGGGGGAACAGTACCTTATTTCCTAAGGCTTTCTTGGGGGGGAAGCTGAAGGTATCGACTTGCGGGTATTTGGACCGCAGGCGATTATGTAGGTCTCGAAACTCAGCGTAGCGCCTGTATACATTCCATTCATTATCCAGGATCCGGATGTAGACCTGGAAGAAGAACAACAAAGAAAAAAGAGCTCATCAGCAGACACGCCAGCACAGCTACTCTGCTAGCTCACACATGGGACAGAACTCACCACAAGACAGCCTCAGGAGGCGCTTTCCCAGGTGGCCATTCAATTAATTAACTGTGTAAGTAACACCCCATGAGACTTTGATTTATGCACTCCGTGTTTCAGTTTGAAGCTTAAGGCTTCCTCAGCAGCTGAACCGGTTAGAGGTTTAAGCACGTCCCTGATGATGCCGTAGTTAGCAGACAAACACCCAGCAAGCAACATCTGTCCTGCATTCTGTCCAGCGCAGCAAAATGGTTCTCAATTCCATTAAGGCACTAAACCAACCTGCACAAAATACACACTGGGTAAAAAGATCTAATCTTTTAATGACTCTGATGACAGAAGCCTACAGATGGGCCACATTTACCTGTATTTACTTAGACAGCACTACAGAAATGAACTGTCGCTTTAAGGCCTTTGGCAAAACCTTAGAGAATGATTATGCAGGAACGCTTTTCCCCCCTGTAAAGCGTGAGTGTGCTTAAGACTTCGTATTCATTCTGTTCTTCCAAAGTCAAAAATGATTTTCTTTCTATTATTGCAGTTTTGATTCAATTCACCTGCTGGACAAAAGACGAGGGCGGCAAACGTGTTCTCCGTGGAGGCTTAACCAACTGAAGAGGAGACGAAAGCACATTCCAATGAAGGCAAACAGAAGCCTGGTAACACACGCATGAAAACACGCGAAGGAAGCCTGAGCTGTGACTCTGCTCGCACAGCACCGTGCCCCAGTCAGACTGTGCCAACAGCAGAACAGCTGTGTGTGACGCCCGAAGCTGGACAAGCTGGAATAACGTGAGTGGCAATCCAGGCTGTAGGCCAAGGAGGCGTCATTTAGCTGGGATGATGAACGATTCCCTGATTTGCTTCAGTAGCACGGCACAGAAAATGGCTCAACAACCGCAATTTAAAATTTAATTTTAGACTGCTAATTTTAAACTGAAAAAAAGGCTGAACAAATCAGGTAAAACCAATCACAAGGATGACAAAAAAAAAAAAAAAAAAAACAGAAGACTGCCTTTCCTTCAAAGATTGTGCACACTTCCTGTGACAAAGATTGTGTAGGAAATGATTAGACTCTTAGGCAACTACTGCACAAATAGGGTCACTGCTAAATTGTTCCAAAGCACTTAACAAGAATCCAGTGCAATTAGCACAAACACAGCTAAAACCAGTCCACAGTCAGGGGAAGAGGGGAAAAAAACACTTTTGGGGGTACATGATAGACTGGATGCCCCACCAGACAAATTAACATTACAAATTAACTCAGGAAAAAAAGAAATTGACTGTGTCATAACAAATGTAAATAATAATGTGAAATTAATTTCTTCCACGTGCCAGTTCTCACTCATGTTCTAAAATCAAGTGAAATTAAAGTAAGTTCTTCATTGTGTCAGTACTGACGAATCGATAAGAGACCTACATACGCACAGGGAAGATCTGGTGCAGCCTCCCTGCACACACACCTCTGGGTTCTCCTGCTTCCTCCTATAGGTGGACTGGGAGCTCTGCGCTGCACTTGCTGTGTGAGTCTGCATGCGTGTGCGCGTCCTGCGAAGCAGCGTAGCGTGTGCGTCCTGCAACGCAGCGTAGCGTGCCCTACATCATGACCTATTCTGCTCGAGATAAGAGCACAGGCCACCTGCAGGCCAGTACAGGGTAGGTGGCTGGGAAATGAATGAATGATCATGAACAGAATGCAATTCTTTTGGACTGTGTGGAGCAATGGCTGGACCATACTCAAAACCAGTACCATCTCAAATAAATAATGAAATAAATAAGGAAAGGATGAAATATCTATACAGGTTATATCAAAACCAACAAAAAAAAAAAAAGTTTTAGAAATTTAAAATTGACTGCTTTTTGTAAATACTTCTCCACCCAGATTATAGCACATCTGCATGTTCGTCTTGTCCCATGTCTGCCAGTACAGCAGAGTTACACAGTACTGCATTAGGCTTGTAAACCAAGCAGTACAAACAGGCTGGACATCACAAACATGGGATCCTGGTTGTGATAACAGGGCCTAACGTTACACAGAGGCAGAATTAATAGGATGAAACAGGCACATTAGACTCAACATGACAGACTTCCATCACGCTGTGCCAAGGATGCAGGAAACCTACTCTAACAAAGGCCACTGTACTACAGATAAAGCTCATGTACTTTTGTTTACTTTTATGCATTACCACTGGCTTATTCTGGAGGCTCAAATTAGGCTTTTAAAATTACTTTATTATTAAAGTGCATCATTTTCCTGGACCCGCTTGGGACAAAACAATCAAGGGTTACTTCACATTAGTGCCTTTGTTTCGTTTGTGTCTACTATCTAATTAATGCCCACCTGAAGACTAATTTTCTCCATCTGCTGATATCCACAGAATTTCACGAGGGGGAGAGAAAACTTCCACATGGAGCACAGAGGTAATAAGGAGAGCCATTAACGGCGTGGCTGTGTTCAAGATCTTGGACTGTCTTTGAATTTCTAGTGATGACTTTCAAGACCTTTAAGTCCAATATACAGTGTGCAAACATGTCAGGATTTCACAAAGACCATTCATTTACTGCACTGTTTCAGTTAAACGTGTAAGCATGCTTTTCAAATGGCACACATGCATTTACAGGGAAAAAATTCCTGAAGACTTATCTATATAATTCAGTGACGTGCAGTGAGGTTCATGGCTGGTGATGCACTGACTCCTTCAGAGTCAGATTTACAAATATATGAAAATGTAAATATTGGGCTCACATCTGCCCCCTTCAGTGCGGCACGGTACTGTCTGCCTCACTTTGTGCCTTTTCACTGCGGTTTTATATCTGATCAGCAAGACTAAATATGTCTCACACATTCATTAAAGACATTAACCAGCCTGTGGAAAATCGGGGTCTGCCTCACCTGTCTCCCCTGACTGCACATGCCTGATACAGTTTACATATTGGCATTCATCTGATCCTATAAAAAACAGAAAAGTAGAGTTTGGGGGCTCTTTGGGTGCTAAAGAAGCAACATAATCCCATTTTGTGGTTTTCCTTTATAGCACCAATTTACAGAAAAAATCGTTCAAAAAACAACAGAAGAAAAAATTTTCACAGTTACACATAACCTAATAGTAAACAGAGGCAATTAAAATACAATTTTAACTAGCAACATGGGTTAATTTAATCATGTAAATACATTTACAGAAAAGTGTTAGAATAAATACTGTAAACTGTTTGGGAAACAAATCCCATCATAGTATATACATTTCCATCAAATAATTGTGTGCACGGTAAAATGTGAGCATAAATGTATATATATATCATATATATATCAGTATAAATATAAATATAAATTATATAAATATAAATTTCCATTTAATTTTTTTTTCCTGCATAAGGCTACATATCATTCAATTTTATTTTCCTGTAGAGTAGGTGATATTAAAGGGGAAGTTTCATTTGTGCATCTGTTTAAAAAGTTCTAGCAGCCTGTCCCAGTCATTTAAATCATGAACAGCATGTAAAGCAAAGAACATTTCCACATTTCTGTGCCAGATCTACCAAGCATTCCATCTCAGCAGGGTTTAGGAGTGCGCTTCCCTCTCGACCGTCGCGAGTGAATGGAAAGCCGTGGTTCTACCTCACAACAACTGTTGCATCTTCAACCTTTTGCTGAAGGGTTGCCAAAACTCAAGCCGAGCTCTCCTGCCTTTGAAGTTTAACTTTCAAATTTAATTTTGGATGCGATACCCCCAGACCTTGCAGGAATGATTATTTCTTGGCAGCAGCCTGATACGTGTATAAAATTCCTCTTTCAAATTCCCTAAGGGGCACTCACTGAAACAGGCCATACTGCTATATTTCTGCTATCGACCGCACTTTAATTCACTACACCTCAGCGTTCCCATGATGATGCTGTTTTTAATTGTTTGCGTCTCCTACAGAGCAGACCTCTGCCCTTTCTCACAGCATTTGCCCTCAGTTTGGTAACTTTCCTACAACAGAACGTACAAAGCCTGGACTCAAGCCTAGCTTAGTCTTGCTGTGTGTGTAATGCGGAGTGTGTGGACTTAAACCTACTGCAGCAAAGGTAACAAAGCACCACAGCTTCACAAGGAAAAAATAATTTAATCCCACTTGCTCAATCATTTTCCTGGTGACACAACACTTTTTCACGATGTGCTTTAAGGTGTGTTTTGCTGGGTTTTCAGTACATGGCAACTCAATAGGCTCAGGTTATAATAAAACCATTTATTGAAGAGAATCTTCTAATGCAAAAAATCCCTTTCCTAAAATATAGGCGTCGCAGCTCACGCAGCAAACTGAGGTGTGCTTCTGATCAGGTGAGGAAAGATAGCCTTATAAACAGGTAACGTTTTCAGATAGAGAAACCTCCAAGGGAGTTCAAAACCTTCTAGCAGCAAGGCTGGGCCCAACTTGTACCATCTTGTGCTTTTTGCAACGTTCCTCAGAGCCCAACCAAGAGCAGATGGTCTGGCAGGGGGAGAAAGGTGGAAGGGGAGGGCAGCGTATGGAAAACCAAGTTGTTAAACAAGGCAAAACACAAACTGCCCTGAAAAGCTCCAAAACTCTGGCCTATCAAACACATGCAAATGGTCCCAGTACAATCCCCTTTCAGACATCCACGTTAACCCTCAACTGTCATTGTTTTGTAATTAGAATTGTCGGCAGTGCAGAAATCCATATTTAGTTTGTACTCAGTTTAATAATTGCAAATTAGCTTGTTAAACAAAAACCTTGGTTAAATTGACATTAAGTTTTAATGCAAATTTTACATGCAAACCATGCACAGCTCATGTGTCAAAGCCAAACACATTGAAACCTGTATTAATACGTTGTTTCTTTCACTCACACATATAATTTCCATAAATAATATGTGTGTATTAAATGAATAAGGCCGTCCCCTGCTTTTTTGTACGGTAGTAAAATTCCCTTGGAGAAAATAGAGGAAGCATGCTAAATATGTTTTTAAAATTCTACATTATTAATATTACAATTCACAAACACTGCTATGTGTTACTTATGATACAGTTTATTTCTGTGTGTTTGTAAAATACATGCGGATTACATGAGACATACTGTCTTTACATACATGCATTTCTGTAAAGATTTCTGTCTCAGAGTTCCCTATGGGACTATGGATGCCTCAACAAAAATAAACAAATCCAAATGGCCAAGGGCTTAAGCCTAAATCTTTATAAAGAAATTTGAACCATTCTATTGGGAATCAAGGTTTGAGCTATTCTGTTCAATATTACAGGCCAATACCTCAGCTCATTAAACCTTTTTGGGGGAAAAAAGATATCCCTTGGCCTGAAAGATGAGCAACAAGATAAAAATACATTTAGATGTTCTTTTTTAGAATGTCCGCTCCATGCCAGGGCATGGAAGCCATGGCAACACTCTCCCAAAAAAAAAGAAAACATGAGATTGGGTCCATGTATGTCAATTTGGAGGGCTACTTGATTGCAAGCCCCCAGCTGTGATAAAAGCTGCAGCCTAACCCCTTCCATCTGAGTGAGGAACTCAGCGAAGAGCCCTCTTGTGCGCTTCCCAACAGGAAGCGCCTAATCAGCTTCCCTCTCAAAGGTGCTCCAGGGCTGGCTCTCAGCCTGTGGTGTAGTCTAACAGGGGAAACGCCGTGTTGGCAGCACTGGGAATCAGCTGCTCACAATGTCACACTTTCATACATTGCATCGCAACCAGCTGTAGCAAACTCACCCAAAGCTGACGTTCCGCAATTTAACTATTTAATCATTGTGTAATATAACTCATTAGGAACTAAACGACATCTTCTTAAATGTTCATACACTGTATCAAAGTAAGATGTTTAACTGACATCTTCTGGTAACAATGGACTGCAAAAGAGCTATGTACAAGAAGTGGAAAAGAAAAATCTTTTAATTTACAAGAGAATCAACAGTCTATTGTGAACTACTGCCGTTATATTGAAGTATTCTGACCAAACATCCACTCTGCCTTAAGAGAAGGACACAAAATACATATTTGCCTGTTGAAACAAAGTGTGAAATAAGTAACTCAAAATGATTTATGTAATTTGCAATGTGTTATAGGTGGAAGCCACGCATACCATATTAATTCAAAATCATATTCAAATATGAAAAGCAACACCAAAAAATAAATCTCTATGCTGTCTATGCATCCTTCTATTATCCAACAGCTTATCCTTTGCAAGGTCACAAGTGGCCTGGAGCCTGTCCCGTGCAGCTTAGGTCTAAGGCAGGGTACACCCCACACAGGGCACCAACCCAACACACCAGGGATGCACCGATTGTGAAATTCTGGGTCAATACCAATGCTTTGGCCCTTGGCTGATGCAGATATCTTATGTTTGTTTGCCTGCTGATTTTGTTATTGTTTATTTATTCACCTTTTGTGGCAGGGAAACAAATAAATCTTCATTACAGAAAAGTTATTGAATTATTTTAACCTATAAAAGATCACTGCTGCTCTTCTGCAATTTTCACCAAAAGAATGCACCCAATTTCAAGGCTTTACTATTCAAAGTAGTTACTATTTATTTGTTTCAGGTCACAGACACCGTTTGAAATTTTAAACCAAATATGTTTGCATTAAGTTTAGTGAATGACTGTAAAAAACAAAAACAAAAAGGAGGCACTCAAAGATATTTTCAAACATTATTAGTGTGATATTTCGTACTTCATACAGCAACAGCACTCAACCTATGAACAAGACTTCTTGTTCTTAAACATGACCGCTTTTGTCCCCGTCACATCCAAATATTACATTGATAACATACAAAAACAAACCAAAACACGTGTGCAAAATGTTAATAACTACAAAAAAAATTGCTTGTTAACTCGTGAACCCAATGCTCTAGAAACTCACTCTTGGGTTCATTTTCTTTAAGACAATCCAAGCTTTCAAACATATAGACATTCAGACCACAATCAACACAACATTCAGCCAGCAAAAAAACTGATGCAGTATGACAGATAAACATCAGCCACTGCCATTGTGAATGTCTTATTTGCCAATAGGTCAATTGCAGTCAATAGGGTGAATGTCAATCCTTGACATACACAACTTTATATTTCCAAAGTCAGTTAACGAGCATTAGGGGTTCTGAGAGGAAACCGGAGAACCCAGAGGAAACTCATGCAAGCACAGACAGAACATGCAGACACATAGCACAAACAGCTATGCTTGAACCCACAACCCTGGCTTTAAAATAATTTAACAATAATGAAGTCAGCAAAACAACATAATGAAATGCATATTTATTATCGCTAGGACTGATATATTTAACTATTATGTGCCCTAACAGTAGTTTGTGTCAGCGTTCTGACTACAGATGTTTTTACTCAGATCTAGTTCAAGCTGCACACTGAAAAAGTATTCAATGTTTTACAATGCAGCAGTATTATCTTATAATAAGCCGGAATGTAGAATAAAGCAGAGGAAATTATGATACTTATCACAGTGAACACAACAATTAGCATGTCTGGAAATACCTTGGGAAACCACAAGTTTATCATGAGGAAAGAAAATGTATTTTTCTGGACAGCTGTTGCAACCAAATTGGTTGTGGAAGATTTCTCACTTCACAAACCCCGTACCACCCTTCTGTAATGGAGCTCTGATGGGGCCTGCTGGTGTCACAACAGAGCCAGCCAAAAAGGCAAAGCAATGTGTCCCCAAAAAGAATATGAATGCCCACACACACACACAAACAAAAATACAATTGCAATCGACTCTGCAACTGATAAAACGAAACCAACAACAACCTGGCACTCACAAATTTAATTTAACAGAAGCAATACAAACAACTGATGTGGTCTTATTGTTCCTGACTATAGTCACTTTATATACCAACACAATTTCCACTGCAATCAACCTTAGGCACAACTCATATTTCACCACACTTCTGCATAATCACTGATGTGTCACTGTTTTGCTTTTCAACTTGTGTAGTTAAACTCATGACAAAAATGTTTGAATGTCGACATTTTTACAGATGGAGACTCTGTCCAAAAACCCAATTTTGGCACTAGATTCTGGCGCCCAGTCTGTGCTGCGTTTTTAATTTCTTTACTGGCTGAACTTTTTTGCCTTGAAGAAGGAGTCCATATCTTCCTGCAATGAGGAAGGTGGGGGTAGCTAGCAGAGCAATGACTGTAGAGTTATAACAGAGGCTTTGATTAAACTATAAAGCCCTTCCCAGACTCTAATCTATCTGTGACCCTCAGCCAACACCACAGAGATGGTGCAGGAGATGTTAGTGAAAGAAGGCAAACCTTCAACCCCACAAAAGAAAAACTCGAAATGGGATTTGAGGAATGGTTTTAAAGTATGAATGGCAGACCGATAGCTCTAACTGTTCACTGTTTGAGGCATTAACTATGTTGCCAAATAGGCCTCGTGTTACCTGAAATTTTAAATTTGTAACATGAAAAACAGCACACTCTTCACAGACACATTGTTCTACTAATTTTATAGGTTCAGTATTTGGTGAAAGCCATGTTCGCTTATGCTACACTGCCTGAGTAGGTACAGGATGCTCCGCTCACCGCTAAAATCAAGCACATGACGTCTATTCTTCTGGTCTTCTGAGGTAGCACAATAAGGGGCATTAAAATTCAGTGATGAGAGAAGGGGGCCTCATTACCTATACTTGGCAGGATAACAGATACTTGGCAGGATTATAGTGCATTCTGAGTTAATGTCACACAGTGGCTAATCACTAAACTCCCGTTTCTTCCATCAATACAACCAAGACAAAATAAAATGATACTTAAATTTTCACTGTGAGACTTTCAAGAGTAGAAAGATAATGAGATAATAACTGACAATAAGATTCCACAGCAGCATCGTACTCCAAGGTAGGCAATGCATTTGTCTAAATAAAACACTCAGTATCGATATTGCAGTGGGTCGTTTGTGTTTGCCTCCACCTCAGGGTAATCTTCACCCTGCACTGGGCGGGACTGCTAGAACACAGTAACAACATTGTGCATGTCTTAACAAACCAAATTTTTATTTTATGAAAATACCTATGTTGCAGTGAGTGAAATTCTGTTGGCCTTCAACAAATATGTAATTCAGCTATTTCAAAACAAGTCTCAATTGATATATCAAACCCAGGAGCAAAACCAACTTCAGCTTTACATCTTTCCCATGAGTCCTTGGTGCAGTGAGTAGTTAAAGAGCTCTCTCATCACCTCTTACTATGGAAAAACTGTGAACCACAATTATCATGGCAGAAAACAGACTACAGGAAAGACTTGGTCATGCTCCTATCAAATAAAATAAATATGGACACTGAGGCATAGACTATACAGCTGGTTATATCATCTTAAGCAATGACAAGAAAAGCTGAATGTCTCTAATATTTTTCACTGGGGTTGGTGTGTGTGTGTGTGTGTGTGTGTGTGTGTGCGTGCGTGTGTGTGTGTGTGTGTGTGTGTGTGTGTGTGTGTGTGGTCTATGGTGAAATTCTAAACTAGTCAAACGTCAGTATGACGTGATTAATTACACATCCCTGTGACCTGTATTATGCCACTACATTACACCACTCTGATTTAAATCCTTAGAACTTACTACAGCACCACATTTCAACTGCTCTGACTGCCTGCATTGTTACAATACTAAATTGCAGGGCTTGTTCAGTCTAGACAGCTCTGTGAGGCATGACAGGGCAATTTAATTTAGTAGCAAGAAAATGAAGTTAGACATACATTTTGGAGAGAAATATACCAATACAACCAAACCTTGCATCGCAAGGTCTGAGCAGGAAGCCTAATGATTTGTGTAACTCCATGTTATTTTAGCCACTTGTGCAAGAGAAGGCAGCAGTAATTAACTGAGCTAAAACAAGGTTTTCTAGAGAGGACGTGACTTATCTAGATCAGCCTGGGAGCAGCAGAGTGAAAAGGCAGCAGGTAGAGGACAGGTGGGGGAAGTCAGCTGAGAGGTTCTGGGCTCAAGTTACAGGTACTACACTTAAAATGTGGACAGTCATCAGCACGGGTCATAGCGCCAAACTTAAAAGAATTAGACCACCTATACTATTGCCATACTCTGCAACAGGCACGTGGCTTTCATTCTGAGCCAGTGCAACTTTCCAGCTATGGGTAAATAGTCTCACTGTGCTGGAAAAGGATAGGGAATAAATCTGACACAGATCCAGAGTGGAGCTGACACTATCTTAGCTCTTCACAATGCTTTGGAACCTCCCCAAACCTTCAACAAGCCTGAGTGGAGCATTTTGACTACTGCATAGCACACATCTCCACAGAGGTTTAGTAAAGCAGTCTGACTCCTGCATAGCACACATCTCCCCTGAGGTTTAGTAAAGCGGTCTGACTCCTGCATAGCACGCATCTCCACAGACTTCCTCTCAGGCCAGCATCCAGGAGATACGTTACTTCAAGCTCTGCCAACACTACACACTGAAAACAGCAAATTTGATGTCATCCAAAAACTTGCAAAAACAAAAAAAAATATATATTATTCTGTACAGAGTATTCAGCAAAATCCCTGTTGTGGCAACTCAGCAAGTAAGGTTATTGCATCATACGTGTGGGGTCAGGGGTATGAATCCATATCTCAGATCTGTGTACTTGAGGAGTGTGTATGATTTCCCTTTGCATGTGTGGCCATACTCCAAGTGCCTTTGTGTCATTCTAAACATGCAGCTTTTACTGCCCCGCACTGCGCTGGCAACTCGAAGGTGTGCTGTAGGCTGCCTGAGACAGACTCCAGGCTACCTGGAACCTCATCCACAATAAACGGTTAGACAATGAACGAACACAGAGCTTCAAAGGCAAAAATAGGGAGACTTGGCTCTCAAAACATTAAAGCAGATGACAGAATTTATATGTATGCAACGATACCAAATCACATAGTCAGACCTAAAACATAATACAACCGCAGGCAAACTCGCTTTCCTAGAGACAGTGCATGCACTAAAATTAAAGTAGGTCAGAGAATAAAAGTTGTGTTGGTACTTCACTTCATTTGTTCAGGTCTCTCTGCATATTGAACCTTCAAAGCATACTTGCATCAATTAGTTCCTGTCTAAACACATAGCCAAAAAATTAACGAGCAGTCCACAGGGTACATACCGGCCGTGGGATGACTCTTAGTACCATATGTAACATAAAGGTAGTGGTCCCAGGGCCAAGAAAACCAAATATTTAGTGCAAAACTTCTTTCCTTTGTAACAAGAACATTGAGTCAAAAATGCGACATCAATGCTTGTACCATTTCTGGAAACTCTGCCAGTCCGTACCAGTTCTGTGCTATAGCAAGACACGTTCTTTTGTAATTTAATACACTTTCCAGGTAAAGGAATGACACTTCTAAAATTAGTCTAATACAATCACAAGGCTTTTGGTGGCGTAACGGGAGAAAAAAAGGGTCCCAGAAAAGATGGGCTATTTTTCTGCACAGGCCAAGCCAACAGCGTCCATACAGAACAGTGTCGGTAGTTTGAAGCCGACTTAAAGTATGTCAAGGACAGTTGTTATTTAAAAGCTCACTTTATTCTCCGGAAGAAAACGGTAATTGCTTTCCTGTAACACAGAAAAGATGCCTTGTCAAACGCATTCCCCATAATTTAAAAGCCAGCACCCACCAGAAAGCTCAAAAAGGTGGTCTTCCACGATGCCACGATGCCCGCACAATAAAGAAACGCCCACTTGCAAAATGTGAAAGTTAACCACGTCACCATGCTGCATGTCGCTGTGCAAAAATCAGATGAATGACTGACTCCCAAAATCCCTGAAGTTTATCTGCCACATCCCTCAACCAGTCAGCCTGTCTTCACCTACCGTTTAGTGCGAGCACAGCGCCTTAGGGTAACAAAAAACATCTAGGGAGTTACAACCTGCTGACAGAAAGCGCTGTACCACTGGCCTGTGAACAAGATGGCACGTGGGCAGAAATGGAGAATGCAAATGAGTCAGAGAGCTGCAGACGGCAGGACCCAAGGGCATGGCTGGAACAAGCCTCTTGCTGCTCTTCTTGTTCTCCTCCCACACCCCCACTGGAGGGGCCCTCAGTGGAAGGGGCCCTGAAAGGGAGGGGCACAGATCTGGTTCTTTAGGCACGTGTTCTCAACAATGCACAAGAGCATGCCAAACTGGAAAAATGAGGGGCAATTATCCCAAAACATCAGGTTAATAAGCCGCACGCACAAAAGAAAGAAATAAAAATTCAAACGTAATAAAGTGCTTGTCGTAAATGTAAATCCCAATTAGGCTTCTGATTAATTATTCAGGTTGTGTGGAAAAGTACATTAGGAGCTCTCTGCCAAAACATATAGCCTAAGCCTCACGCTCATACAGTTTTAAACACCCTTGTCTCAGGTATTTAATATTAGCTTGAATGTACCTAAATTCCACAAATGAAAACTGCACACATTCAAGTTAGCAACAGAATAGCTTGTTCCAAACATCCAAGCATGCACACAGACAGAACTCCATTCTGAACACGCTTCAGCAAGTTACCAGGAAAATATTAGTAATAATGTGGCTCAAAGGCGGACTTGCGCTCGGCAATACAACAGTCCATTCCAGTGGTGTGAGTGAGTAATCACATCAGCACAAATTACACCTGCACACAGACTTTCACTGAGATATGTCTACTTTGACTACTTTCCAAACGTGGAAAGATGAAAGGACAATGTGCCCCTGCAATATAACTTTGCATCAAGAGGGTCGCCTGCCAAGCTTTGAAAACTCCTGTAGGCTTTTTAAGACAAGACCGGAAGCACGAAGGGAAGGGTGGGGATCACGACAACATCTAACTGTGCTGTGCAAGTGCCTCTACAGCCCTACCCTTTTAATGATGGGAACCTGAAGTGCTAAACCAGGGACGTCATACAGCGCTCACAAACAGGAGATGCTAAATTCAAGCACTCTGCAGAAAACTGTGATTAAACTGTTTCAACATAATTTCAAACAGAGCTCCTGCCGGTTATTTAAAATACATAGTCCCTTGTACCTACCCTATGTAGTATTTATTCCCCATCTATGAATAATTTATGAAAATGCTGCTCAGGTCTTGCCTGATGTATTTGCATATTTTGTAAAATGTTCAAAGGGTGTATAGCAGGACCAAGGACATGTCTTCTTTATCATCAAGACCAGAAGCACTTGAAGTGGCACTTAACGTGTTCCACCATGTACCTCTAAATGTTTCCTTCACTGCGCCAAAGGCATTCTATGAACATGACCACCCTTTAAACTCCTTGTAAATAATGTAAACTCTTCCATTAGTGGTGCTGACACTCAAAAACGCTGTGACCAATCAGATGGTCTTTAACAAGGTGATGGATACAGGTTCGTGCTTGAACTTTCTAATACTATTCCATAATGTATAGGCAGGTGTAAAAGAAGCATAAGGAAAGGTAAACAGCACAACCAACTAATAACAAAAACAACGAACACATGGTCTAACTCACCAACACTTGACGAGTCACCATTTTACCACACACAATTAGTTCAGGCTGCCACAGTAAGCTATTTCCATCACATAAGCAGCAGAGTTACACAAAATTAAGGAATTTTACTGCAGACACAGAGCGGTACAAGCCCCACCCACACCAGCACTGAGACTCAGTAAGCAAAGACACGTCGCTCATAGACGAAAGAAGAGGCAACAAATGGGTGCGAGATGGCTCTTTATGGAAACAGTAAGGCGCTCTACTCGATTAAATCTCTTCTGACTTAAACATTTTTAAAGCACTAATACACTTGTCACAATATTAATGCAGGAGTAAAACTTTTGTGTAGTCCCCTGGGGAGGAGGTATATTTTGTGTATGTACAGAAAAATAAATAAATAAATAAACAACAGTCAAACAGCTTGGTGTTAGCAAACAATTTCCTTCCAGCAATATTTTGACAGTTGGCAAGCGTGACCGGACATAAATGTCCTTGGCCAATCTAGCTAATACATAAGTAGAGCTCTGTATTGCCTCTGCTTCCTTGGCCATCTGTAAACAGTAAGCACCTTCAAAATTCTACAATGCGTGCACAGCGCATGAATTGTAAAGCAGAACGGCACCCCAAACCACAGGCAGCTGTCAAAATTGCCTAAAAGATGTGGAAGTCATCAGCTAAACAATAATCAAGAATACTGCCTCCATAGTGCTTTTAAATAACAGCCATTTTTATATGTACATACACAAATTGACAGAAAGAAGAATGGTTGAAGGTAATATTATGGGGAAGGTAATATCGCAGTGAAACCTAACAGGATGACACGCTGCAAATCTCTAAAACCGTATGTATAGTTTTACATAATGCAGTGGCATTGTGGGGATTGGCAGGAAGCAATAAACATCAATTTAATATTCCAGCATGGCTCTCAGTACAGAAAGCGATAACAAATATCCACAATATTCCTAATAACATCAAAACAAGAAGTAATAAATATTGGTCAAACCAAATCGACACAGTGCTGACATCGCGCTTCTGACCCAGACAGGTTTTCAGATGAAAGTGAAGAGCTCATCATGAGGGGGGGAAAAAAAACAATAAAGCTAATTAATCACCAGACAGCAAAGAGTTACATTAATGTGTAGCTGCTGCACATCTTTCTTCCAGGGCTTTAATACACTGTGCGAGTACAAGAAGGTAAGGAAGAGGGTAACAGCAGGAGGACAGACAGAGACAGAGAGAGAGATTACTAGCAATACAGGCTATCCTCACATGTGCTGCGTTACCAATTCCAAAACTGGGGGAGGTCATAAATGGAAAGTCTTTGAAGTCTATATCCAAATGCAAAAAATTTCTACACAAAAAAGCGACAAGGGCCTTAAAAACATTTACAATTACTGGAATGGAGGCAGTAAGTTTAGGTCTGTTTGAGTCAGCACTAAAAATAATTTTCGGAACCTCAGCATGGCTCCTGTCTTTATTCTCCCAGATTATACTGTAAAACTTAGGTCACAAACTGTCATTGGAAAAAGGACGAGTGAACAGCTAAAAGTGAACCGAATGTGGTAAAGAGGTTAAATACAAGAGTTTCGGTGATGCTCTTGTATTACTGCTGCAATTCTTGCTATGTGTTTCATGAGGAAAAAACTGGAAGGCAGAGGTACCCTGACAAGTTTAAAGCATCTCACAGCCAGTGATGACATCACAGGATGATGTCACTACTGATATGGACGTCCTACATAACTAACAACGTTTTAACATGCATCCCTGTAAATCGTCTAAAAAGTGGCCTTTTTTTTAAATATACATCATAATACACAATCCTTGACAAAGAATCTGTAAAATACAAGGCAGATATCTGAAATTTTTTCTTAAAAACGTAGTTTCCAAAAGAAGCTACACAGTGATATTAGTCTGCCAAAAAACGCTTTATATTTAAAATAAAGACACGAGGAAGAATTTGTGAATTAACTTTTACTAACATAAACCAATAGACAGACTACAACTGTTAGGGGCAAATAACCTGAGAAGGAATTAACATCAGACAGAACATTTCAGAAATCACACACGTTTTGTAGGATACCCAAAACCGGATTTGGATCATGAAGTCACAGTGTCTCAGGGGTTTTTGAAGATGACAAAAAGCTCTTTGAAAAAGCAGCTCAGCAATGGATGAAGGACTTGGGGGGCACTTTCCTTACCTGGTACACGTGGTAGGCATTAGTAGAACGTCCGCGCAAGAACACAGAGGGGATCCACACGTTGATGAGAGCACGGTGGGCACTGGAACAACACACACACAAGTCAGAGTACCTATTCGCATGGCACACAGCTCAACAGATGGTGAAACGCAGCAATGCAACCATTCTGCACACATCTCAGCCTCATGGTAGCAAAACATAGTACTGGCACACCAGTTAAAACTCCTCTGCTAAAGACAATTAAAATAAAACAAAGGACAAGTGCTTGATCACTTGCCCTGATTAAACAAAAGTAAATTCTTACTGTTAACATTAACACGTTGATGGAATAAAACTGCATAAATTTGGTGGGGGAAAAATATAATATTTCCTAACCATCCAAAAACTGGCTACGGCTTTTCCAATCATGTGATGTGTGATGATTTCTTATGTGGGAACATCTGAAGGTTACAGCTAAGCATTGCAGATGGCTACTTTCAAACATACATGTTTACAAGCCAGATTGGCTTAGATTTCCAACACCCATTTCCATAAGCTAATAAGGTTTAGGCACATGCTGCTTACGTTTCAAAATCCGATAAACTGGGATCGTCGGAGGTCTGACTCAAGTCACCTGGAACCTAGGATCAAGTGACAAAGAAAAATGTCAGCTGTCACTAACGGCTTATGTACCACTTGCTTTTTTAAATACAAAATTCATAACATAGTTTTGAGTGCGGGGTAAACTTCAGACAACAAAAACTGCTTAAATGAACAACCTGTTTTTCCTCCTTTTACCAATGTTGTGTATATTTAAAATTTTTTTCCTCAACTAACAAAATATTTTTTGCCCACTAAGGTAACAGAAAAAAACAGAATGAACCCAAGCACCTAACATTTGTTCTGTTACTATGGTAAAGATCAATCTAGCTAGGATAATGGACTCCCATCTAATTAAAATGAAAGTCTAGCCTTGTGCCCATCTGTGTGAATAAATGTAATCATTAATACAATTAACTAGTGAAAACCCCCCTGTGAGGCGCATTTGTGCTTTAACTGACCTCAAAAAAACATCACTGGCCAAAACAATAACAAACAGTAAAGACCACAAGATGGCAACAGGAAAAGCCAGCAGTTTCATGACTGACAGAAGGTGTGAGACCTACAACAGTATTTAAGTTTGATTCTCATGTAAAGCCAATTAAAGTCAACATGCAAAAAGCTACATTCAGCACAATATTTGAAATTTCTTAGTGCAAATCATGATTTAAAAGCAACACTTGGAAATATTGAAGCATAACTGAAGATGGTTTTAATTGAATGTCAGGGGAATAAAAGCTCGTCATGTAAGAAAAATGCAACAGTGGCTTAGCATCAATAACTTAGCAGTTCAGCTCTCATGTGTTATGTAGATATTTGCATTTGTTGTGTGTTATCACTACAGCACTTAAGTAATCTACATTTTACTAAAAAGCGTACCTTTCATTAACATGCATAAGCGTCACAATCCTTTGTCTTAAAAACCATGTCTTTTTACAAAAGTAAAACTTTACCTAGAAGGACAGGAGGTGTATTTTGACATAAAATTCAGAACAAGACTGACTGCAAAGAATGGGTTCTTAAGCATATAGGAAGGGCAACAAGGTACATTTTCTCATCTGTGGTTGTAAATACACTTGATTACAAAAAAAAAGGGAATTATTAATAATGCCTAAATTAACTGACAGGAGTGGCTAAGTGTCTGTTAGCACAAACAACACAATTCAAATGAATTACAACTTCTGAAAGTTGACAAACAGATATACCATGGACTGAAAATATATCGGGAAGAAAAATGTCAAATTTAAATAAATCGAAAAGGCTAGTTATAAAGAGGGTGAGATTGCAGGACAGCTGCAGAGTGGTTCTGACGGAACCCCCTCCCCCCTCCACACAGTCCCTGGCGCAAACAGCACTCACTGGTCCACGCAGGTCAATGAGCTCCTGCTGCATCTGGCTGATGAGGTGATCCCTGGCCATCAGCGAGCGGTACAGCCTCTCGTTGAACTCTATCAGCTCCCCATGCATTTCCGCCACCTGTCAGCAGGGGGACACACTGCATTCAGTCAACATGACGCACGGCGGTCACACTAGGCGTGGCAGAATCCCACTGCAGGCATTCTAGCCCCGCGGCATGCTGGGATATGACACGTCATCTGTTTGGAGAAACGAGGGAGCTGCAAGCTCTACTGCATCCAATTCACTTTTCAAGGCTCAATCACAATATCAGTGTGTGTCCCGTGTTGGTGGTTTTGACAGCAATTCGTGTCAACAAATCGTCTGTGAACCTACGCTAAGAACTGACACAGAGCTATGATATCGCTCTATAAAACACAGTTCTGAAAACAGTGGAAAAAACCTGCATGTCCTTCAAAGAAAAGCCCCATATCCTTTTGCAGTGTGCAAAAAAGTAAAAATTTAATCTTATTGGAGCACAGGAATGAATCGCTAACTAATAGTAATAAACTCAGCGCTGAGGTCCATTAGCATCTCATTAAAAAAGGATAGTTGGAGGAAGAATTCGGCACAAAGGTACGATCGGGGAAAATCTGCCACACTGGAGGCTAGCTGGAATTAAGGCTGCAAGATAGGGACATCCGTCCAAATGAAGCATGGAGTGTGAAAGCAGGGCATTCCTTTATAAGTACAAAAATACAACTACAGCATTGACATTTACGGAAAAAAAAGGCAGTACAGAGTTGACATTTTGTTTGACAACTCAATAGCTTTTACTTTGACACCTATATTGCAACTGAAGAATAGTCTGTGATGTTTGTTGAGCGAACGAATTCCACAAAGAGTACCGAAGTGTCGTGAACTGGTAAAGAGTATGGGGAAAACACCATTCCGGTTCTTAACTTGTACGTGTCTACTGGGACATGACGGTAAACTGTAGTGCCTGGGACAGTCTATGACCAAATCGTCAGCAGCCAAATCAGGGGAAATACGGAGCTGCGATAAGAGGAGGATGCAGAAGGAGCGTGAGCACAGCCAGGCGGAGGGCCAGCACGCATTAACAGTCACTGCTTCCATCCACATTGACCTCACATCACAGCAAGCTGACCAGAGCTGACAGCTGGGCTCACACAACACTGTGACGTCTCCTCCAGCCCACTACCAATTTCATTTTGGTGAGAAACCGACTGCTTTAAAACCTCAGCAGTATCAGCGTAGTACAGTACATTGTGGCTTTACAGGGTATCCATTCACTAGTCGTCCAAACCATGATCTGTATATATTTAATTTTTGCTGCATTTTATCTATTACAGCTTTTATGTAACGATCCATGCCCTAAAAATGAAACACTACCAATAGTTACAAATGGATTCAGTCACGGTGTTAAACACCGTGCATGGCATGGTAACAAACACGGTGCACAGGATGTCATCTCTAATCTTTACACAAAACCTCGTAACAAGGAGTCATATCTGCCGTGCCACGATATTTTGACAGGTGTCAAAAGATAGAAGGGAAGCTTAATATAAAGGCCACACCCTTGCAGAGTGATCTGTAAGTGAACAAGCAGCTAACTCCGCAGAGCAGCCAAAGTGGCACCGTAGACTGACAGCCGTGGTTTGATGTCACATGACACACATCACATGCCGCTGATCCCTTTAAGTACAGACAGACTTCCAACACACCACCTAAAACCTTTAATTCCTGTGTAAATATGATCAAAAGGGTGCATATTTTACATTAAAATGTGTTTTCTGTAGCACACCATCCACATGGCAGGTGTTGTGATGTGTAGCGATCTTTTGAAGCTTCTTACAGTATGTCAAAACATTTGGTTTGAAAGTTCTACCCATTATTGTTTTATCAGAACCCTCTCTGTTAAACACTAAATAGCAAAACTCTTAAAATGCTTTTAATTTAGTTTTTTTTTTTTTTTTTTGGCTAACCTCTAATCCATTTGGGAGTTATGGCTTTGCCTGAAGCCTAATTCAGGGTATTCTGCTGCAGGACAAAACCTGGACAAGCCTCTAGCCTAGCACAGGAAAATCATTGATGCATGCACACACACGCACATGCGCAAGCACGAAATAATATTGCAAGCACTCTGATGTTTAGACAGACCACACAGCACTGCCTTTGATGTTCATTAGTATTCTGCCCATGCATTTTACAGTTCTGCAACACCACAATAGTACTGATATCCTGGTGTTACACTTGTATTGAAAACAAAAAGGACTTTTCCTTTAAGAAAAGGTATATTTCTTCCAATTTCTGATGATCAAAAGTGTGTTGCAGACCAGGCACGAGTCAAAAAATGATTTTATGTTTAATTACATACCTTTGTTAAAAAATAAATTAAAAAAATTTATATATAGGCAATGAGGGACAGACATGAAACACCCTCTAAATCAATCATTCCCAACTGGTGGGTCGCGGTCCAAAAGTGGGTTGTGAGTAAAAACTGAATGGACTGCATGTGAACTACGATCATGTAACATTTGTCCCAAAAAAAAAAAATAAATAAATAAATAAATATATATATTTTTTTTTTGAAGTACACTACATTTCTGGTACAGTGCTTTTATTTTGAAGTACTGTTTCCACTTGTAGCAGCTAATGGACAGCTACCTGCTGTTGTCCGTTGTTTTTTAATGTCCGATGTTTTTTTGATGTTTTTTTATATTTGCATTTAACAGGAATTTTGAATCCTGTGCAAAAACAAACACAAAGGCACCTGAAACTGTTCAATATTTACATGTTTTGGTACTGACATTAAATAGAAATATGGACCCTGAAGTTGGACCAGTTGGGAACCACTATTATAAACGGCATGGTGGCTCAATGGGTAGAGCATCAGACTAGAATGCAGAAGTTTCCCAGTTCAAATCCTAGCCCAGCTGCCGGGTTTGTCCTTACACAAGACAGTCAGCACTAAATGCACAGAACAAATTTAGTTGTGACCTGTATGTGTCACATGTATATATGCACAATGACAATAAAAGCCATTGTATTATGATAATGTCTGAGTGCACTTAGAATATAGGACTTGCTAAAGTGCCTTGGCATTGTGTAAATATGATTGCAGCATCTATTTCCAACCTATCATATATACAGAAAGACTAGTATAGGTGGTCAATTGCCATGGCCTTGTCACAAAAAAGCATTTCCAGTAATGTCTACTATACTGCAAGCGCACAAAAAAAAAAAAAAAAACTGAATACAGGGTCAGACATTAAACTACACTTATAAATTACCATGCATTTCAAATATTCAGCTTGCAGTTTTTATGGACATAAAAAAATAAAAATCATGAATGTAAGTTAGTTAGTCTATCTGAACATTGGTGCAGTACTGCAAATGACCAATTTCAGCATAATCTTTGTACTATGATTTTTGTACAAAATGTTTGACAACTCAAGGAATTTTAGTTTTAAAGGTAATGAACCTAGAAATTAATTGAGGTTATGATAGTTTATCATTGGGTATATGATGACTGCTGGTGAGGATGACTCCTGTGACTGTTGGAGAAAGGTTCCAGTTGCCATGAATCAAGTCTGCTTGATGTCACAGGCTGAGCTGAAAAGCTTGCTCACAAAGCGGCCAAAATAAATACAATTCTCGTGAACATCCCACCTTTCACAGCGCTGTCCAAAAAAGCGTACATTACTGAACTGCACAACAGACGCAGTTTCACAGCCATATATCGGCAACAAACCCAGATATACATCGTGCCCGTCGTCTGCAAGCAAGACCTTTTCTGATAGGTTGAAGAATTTACAGCTGCACTGTCGTCTGAACATACATTCATCTCATTTACTAGTGTGTACTATAACTTAAAAATGGGCTTTTAAAAATGAGAGGTAATTTAAAGCATGAAGAAACCCAATTAATCTGCCTCAAAAGAGCTAATCGCTTTGTTATGACACCTCGGATTTATTTCAGCAAATGGCTTTACAGCATCTAACAAATGCGCCGCTGTCTCCGAATCCATTAAACGGGCTCGAAAAACACCTCACTGGCCATTTCACTCTGGTTGCAAGTTACATCCTCACTATTTGTTTGTCAAACATTTACTTCCCTGGGTGATTGTAGAAAAATACCACTAAGAAAGGTATTTATGTGTTGTTGTGAATCTGTGCAAGATACTCTTCCATAAAAATGGGTAGAACAGGGTGGGGTGTGGACATCGAGTTGAAAGGTGTGGGTATTAGTGCCTCCCATTTTAGGCGTGGCGACAAAAACACAGCAACGTTTCTTTCTACAGCCATCTGTTTGTTTATACAAGCTGCTTCTCCAATACCTGTCACAGGTGCGTACATGAATATTAGAGTACTTCTAATATCGTATTTGCTCAGGTTGGTATGTAGCACTACATAAATGACAACTTATAATGTACTCTTGCTTCACAAAAACAACTGCAACACATTTTGACAACTTGCATCAACAGGTTGCGTTTGCCGATTTAGGGCACCCTTGCAGCAATGCAGGATGGAAGCGAATGCTTTTCTCAGACACTACGCAAGCAGTCTTGCACGCGAAAGCAAATAATGAAAATGGGAAACGTAGAGAAAGCAGGTTTGCCAACGTAGGCTGGGAACATGCGCTGGATTCTGAGGGTGGAGGCCGGAATCTATTTCTGGGCGCCTCCAGGTTCTTGACAACCATGCAATTTCAGCTCTGGGGGGACTAAAAGAAACGCTGTCTGAGCTAAAAGACCACAAATCAGTCGCATTACGCTTCTGCAGCTTACAGCTTCTCCACAGATTTTTGGCCAATCTTACCTGCCTTCAGAGCTATAATTAAAATAGATTATTAGTAAATAGAGAGCAGACTAAATACCAGCCACATATCCACCCAATACTGCTTTTCCCTAATGGACATTCTATGTAAACAACCATTAAGGAAAACAAATAAAGCCAGTTCACAGCAATTAAAGAATCTTTACGCTGTGTGACTTGCTTCTGCCCTCCAGCAAAATATTTAAGCGATACAACTTGCATTATTTCAGCACATCGAATCATATTTGCTCAGGTCGGTATGTAGTAAGGTGTATCTAAAAAGTAAACGATGAACCCTTACAAGAGCAGGAGTCAGCTGAGGAGTGAGACAGCTCATCCACAGGAAGGTCTGAGGTTGCATGGAAACACCAGCAAGGCAACGTTTTGAATGTTAATTAATTACCCCCAGTTAGGGGAAGTAAATAAAAAAAGGAAAAAAAAATCTAAACAAAGACAATCTTCGTCATCATAGTAATTAGCCACTTATGTTCAAGCGCAGACCTCTACAAGCTGTCAGCAGTGAGTCTATCATCTGAACGGAACCAATTCAGCTCACAACGAGACTGAGCAGCGTTTTACTTTTGATATTCTTCACATAACCAACGCTGGCACAACGCCGGAACTAACCCTTGACATCTTAATTAATTCATGAAGACATAATAGAATGGCACTGTTTGTGATGTTTTAACCACTTTGCAAAAAATAGACATAACTAATATTTAGCTAAGCAACAACGTCTTTCTGAACAAGACGCGAGCCGTCAAGAAGCAATATAAAGCATTTTGGTAATTACATGCGCAGTCCACAGAACAATGGAGTATATCCTGACTGCGTCATATCTACACAAAAATAGGATGAACCTGTATTTGGAATCTAATTAGTCAGACCTGCAATATTCATTGTCAAGTAGTAATTATAACAATTTACTTTTGCTTTCACCAGAACCAAGTGTTTACATGCTGTGCTGTATTTAGTTTTGAAGCACTTCAACCAAACACATCACTGTTAAACTTGCCGACTGCGGGAGGGGAAACAAGAGTGCGCGTGTGCTTTAGTGTGTGAGCAGGTATGTCTTAAACCTCAAAATTAAAGGGATAACTTTTTGCAATCACCCTTTTCAGTAAATGTGTCTGAAATTGAATGCTGTAAGATGTGTATATGAACATGTCTTTTGAGATAAATCGGCACAGCCAGTAAGGAGTAATCCTTTAGTAGTACTACGTCAAGCTATCAATAGCTTCCATAAGCTGCTAAAATTCTGCTAATACCCTTGGCAACAAGACATGAGGCATTGAGAAGAGAATGGGAGTGAATTTGACAAACAACCCAGCAAAGGAAATCCTCCTCTTGCTCTGTATGATATTAATTACAGCTCCTCCTGTCCACTCAGGCAAGTTGGTCTGCATGCACGGCAGAGAGCTTGAACATTCGTTTCCCTGAAGCACCTCGTTAACAGTGGCATAGAGCAGTCAGGAAAGTGGAGCCCTTAAGTGACCTGCTGTCAGCACAGGCGGTCTGTGGGATAGGCAGGCACCTCAGAACAGAAACAAGGCCATCAGGATCTCCACACACACGCACGCACGCACGCACGCACGCACGCACGCACGCACGCACGCACGCACGCACACACACACACACACAC
>JABJVR010001585.1:0-18911 GCA_025773905.1 Chitala chitala
ATCTGTCTCCTTCCCTCAATCACTGCTTTTCACATACTCACACACACACACACACACACACACACACACACACACACAGTAAATGTGTAAATTTGTAAATGAAAAATTGTATTGTCTGTGTAAGTCAGGTATCGCAGTTTTCTTCTGCAGTGCATCTCTGTACTGTGTTGTTTTAGAATAATAAAGACACAGTCACCCTCCCTCAGTTCATTTTCTCTCTCTCTCTCTCTGTCTCTCACACACACCCACACATACACACAGATGCTCTGTCTCCTTCCCTCTCATTCTCTCTGTCTCCCTTACACACACACACACACACACACACACACACACACACACACACACACACAGAGGACCAGAACTCCCATCATCGTGAAGGTGGAAATGACCGCCCTATTCACTGAGCAAATACACTTCCTGTCCCTTGTTTGCATTTTATGAATTTGCTGGATATGTTTTCAAATTTAAATTAAATGCAGCTGATGTTTAATTTATAATATACAGTGGCTGCAAAGAGTCATTAAAACAGGATTTGTCTGTGTGTGTTTGGAAACATAGCAAGGGACTTTTGTCAGTAAATGCTCTCTGAAGAGCCAACACCTGTATGGTCACCCTTAAGGGATAGAAAAAAAAAAACATGCAACACGCAGTGTGTAGGGAAGTGTTCTTTTACTCTAAAGCCTGTACAACCAGCAGTACCTAAGTGTGCTGTACTTGACCACACCTGCAGGCCTCAATTCAAGTTCAGCATCACCTGTTTGTTTTGGGGGAAACTGAGACTGATGACCATCATAAAAGGGGGTAAGGATTTTGGGCAGAGCACAGGTAAAAATGAACTAAACTGATGAGGCATTAGTTAAAGACAATTTATACTTCCTTAAAAATTACTTACAACACACATATGCAACACTATATGAGTTGAATGATGAAATCTCTCTTCATAGAGTTAATCTGCAATACAACTCCAATTTATACATCACTTCACATTAATTTGTCATGATTTGGCCTTTACCTGATTTTATATTAGGCGTTTGGTTGATTGTTCTTCTAAAGGCAGTAACAATAATTTTGACATATTTACGCATTTGGATATTTTATAAGAGAAATACATCCCACGCACCTTACTCAAGGGTAACAACATCATCACGCTGCTGCTTTTTCAACTTGACTCAGCTTGAACATTTTCTAGATGGTGTAAATTTGCCGGAAGCATTGCAGGGACCGGATCAACAGCGGCGCAGATAACATTACGGAGTGTGATGTTTGCGACCGTTATTTACACCCATTGTCATTCAGCATGTTATTGTCGTCTTTTTGGTAATGATTTTTTTTTCCATTTGGGAAATCACTTTCTATTACGGGAGAAATGTTATCATACCCGAGCACCCACGAATGCACTGCAAACGTAAACAGTAACTTTAGCATCGATCTACGTTTTATTGAAAACAAACATTCAAACAAGCAAGCAAGCAAGCAAGCAAACAAACAAACAAACAAACAAACAGTGACATTACCTCAAGCGTAAAGTCTGCAAAATGAAAACAGCTATGAACGTCTTTATAACTGTAAATGTGTTTTCTTCGCAACAATTACATAGGTAAACGCAAATTTAACCATCGCGACTGCACGGCCATAAAATTAAGTCTTGTTCAGTTTAGATCGTTCTTCATTCCGACGCGGACAAGCGCGCCCCTTCACACATGCGAATTGCTACGGTTTCGCGGACCTGCAGCTCCTGTCACTTCAGCCAAATTGACTTTTTAAAATCCCATCACGCGGGACACGTGTGGAACGGAGAGCGCGCACCCGAGCCGGAGAATGATCGCGGTCGCGGACGGAGAGCTTTTCAAAGCTGATGGAAATTGCTCTGCTCGACGGGGGAATAACTTAGTCCAGACACTTCTCTATTCCGTTTCATTTAATCCTTTCATTCTTAAAACAAACTAATTACTGTACGATCAAAAGCGTATTTGATACACCTTTGTGGCAAAGTGAGAGCTAATTACTTTAGTGGAATGAATTTCAATACAGCCGAATTTTGCTGCTGTCAAAGGGTTCTCATATTGATCTGATAAAACTGAATTAAAACGATTAAGGCAAGGTTGTAAAAAAAGTGCAATCAACTTTCTTTACTTTCATTCATTTCCTGGTCACACTCTTTTAATAAAAAGTCACATAACATGAACAAGTTAACATATTTATAATGATTTCAGTTTATATTAACTTGTGACTATTGCATAAAACATCTCACCTGGGCCCATTTCATATTTTGTAAACATTTGCTTATGTTGAACGAAAGGGTTTAAGAAACGTCTCATAATGTTTTAAGTAAATCTTTTAATGGCAGAAGGCTATTATGTTGTATGCATACAACAGAAATACTACAGTATTACATCGATTTAATGACAAAACTTTTCACATTTTAGGGCCTTTGTCGTGATGGCAGTGGATCTAGCCAACGAGTACATGCTGATTGTAAAATTCAGTGTTATATGACTTTATTGAGGCTGGGCTTTATGACTTATCGCAACATACTTTCAAACACAAGATGACACTAACAGGTGTTACAAGAATGTGCACACGTATTTGTGCATGTAATTACAGTGTATGTGACTTTTACCGGTTTTGGTATAAATATGTTAGTCGCATGTGCAAATACCTGTTTGTGTATTGCTCTGCTCACGCACATCTGTGTGCACAGTGCGTGTTACCTGTTAGGTAAACAAACAAAAAAAAAAAAAACTCGTGCACACACGCGTGTTGTGTGCGCGTGCATGTTTCTGTCTTGGAAACGCACGGCACAAGTATCCCATTATGCACTTGAGTGTCCTTGTCCTGCGTTTGAGCGTCGAGTGTGTTATGAACATGTGCGACAGCGTGTCCAGGAGACTGCTGCCCCCGCAATCCTGACCCTGATAATCGGGAAAAAAATAGATGGATGGATGGACAGACGGACCGACCAGAATGACAATGTTGCCTAATGCTGAAATAGCTCCTGTCATCAGTGTACCAGCAGTACGTCACTTGCACTAACAGGTGGTGTTATCTCAGGAACTGCGTCGGGACGCGTGCACGGAACCACGCATGCTCATTTTAATGACTTCATTGCTCCGGTATGCGACTTCGTTGTTACGCGTGGCTTGTTACCTCATGCCACTTAATTGCTCTTCTTCCGCTTAAAATGTAGTAATTTCTAAAACGTAATTTGTATTCAACCATTAATGCATAATGGTTGCCCTGATTTTAAGTACGTTAATGTAGATGACTTAAAAAAAATAACATTTTATATGAGAAAATATAGTATGTCTGTGGAGGGTTGGCGCCCTGCACTGGGTGTCCCCTGCCCTGTGCCCTGTGCTTCCTGGGGATGGGCTCCAGGCTTCCCGCAACCCTGAATTGGATAAGCGGTACAGAGAATGGATGGAATATAGTATGTCGTTTAGTGCTGGCCTGTGTTACTTCTGCTTTTTGTACAAGAAGTATCGTTTTCCCATGATCTTGAATATGACAAATATTGCCAATGTTCCTGGTTTATTTTTTGGGAGAATCACCATAACACATCTGTCTAAACTGAAGTACTGTAGCACCTTGGTCCTTTCAGTCTCGTTCTATTTTAGGCGTAGTACCAGAAAGAAC
This sequence comes from Chitala chitala, assembly GCA_025773905.1. Classification (NCBI taxonomy): domain Eukaryota; kingdom Metazoa; phylum Chordata; class Actinopteri; order Osteoglossiformes; family Notopteridae; genus Chitala; species Chitala chitala. The sequence goes on from JABJVR010001585.1 coordinate 3,637, forward strand.
TTGAGCACTCCATGCAAATGACTATTACACAAGTAGCCCAGACCTCAGGCATCATTAAGAAGCTGAGGTGCTGTGAATGAAAGTAATTCAGATGCAAAGCTGTCACTGCTAATTGCTGAGATTTAAATAAAGTGCCCCAGAGACGCGGCTGCAATAAAGACGGGATTGGTTCTGCTACCGAACTCCTGCATACATGCGCGCTGTTTTTCATACCATCTCAAGAGCCCTGGTCACGTCTGCGTCTGTTGGAGGTTCCTCCTCAGTGGGCCTTGTAACAAAGTCCTAATGGATTTAACTGGCTGCATGTAGGACAAGTGTCCGCCGATTCATAAAGCAACACAGAGAAATGTCGTTAAAAATGGGAAAAACTGCATAACTCGTGTGGAGACAGAATCTACGAATATTGAGTCGGAAATGTAGGGCAAGTGTTGAGTGATATCCAGGTAGCAATATTGAATGTTGATGGAGATGTCCTCAGGTTATTCTAGCTCAGGAATTAACACGGTGCTTATGAGTTTACAGACACATCGTTTAAGGTTACATTTGGCCTGCCAGGAGGCTCCTGAAGGTTGAACATGGTCAGCTATAAAAACCATAGCTATATAATCAATAAGAGGTGAATAATAGAAACCTGTGTCAGCTAAACAATGTTGCATGTATGTTTTTGCTTCATTTGAAATTTGTGTTTGTACTAAGCAATATTTATGCACGGAGTCAGCATTGCTATATCATATCACATGACTTCAAAGGAAAAACCCTTGTTCACACATATAAAAATGCACATACAAATTTTAATTTGTTATATTCTGTTTTGTATACAAATCCATTTTTTTTAATCAGTTAATCTGGTAAAATGCATCACTATGATCTTTTTGTGTCAGTACAAGTTATAAAACATTGGGGTCTTGTTTTTCAGTTGGATTGAATGTAATTATATTTAACTGGTTGGTGTTGGACTCCACAAACCAGATCAAAAAACAATTTCAAAGCAGTTGCATAATGTCGGTGAAATGCTTCCACTGAATGCAGAGTAGGTTGTGTAAAAGCTTATATTCTCTAACTTTGATGTATCCTTTTAACAAGCATGTGTTTGGTAGTTTTAAGTAAATAAATATAGCTATGATTTAGCAAAGAGTGGAAGTTCAGAGGTCATTGAATCTGAAAGCCATATCAGTTAGAATATGAAACGTGACTAATTTACTAAAAAAGTGAAAGCAGTTACATTTATTCAGAATGACTTCAATAGCAACTCCAGGAGTATTAGAAAATCAAAGTGGTTCCCTTTCGTAAAGTGTTTTCCATATTTGGAGATGCATCCAATTCCCTAACCACTGTTGGTCAGGGTGAGCTTTATGGATAGATTACAGAGTTTATGAGCAGTCACAGAATCGTATGTTACTTTTAAAACAGTCTAACATTCAGCAAGATCTCTTCTGTGCTTCATTAGTAATTGTTCATATGGAGAACTTTCCATGTTATTAAATTTCAAATGGAGTGAAAGAGATACCCAAAACAATTAAAAGAGAAAACTCTTGGATGTACATTTCAATGGCACGTTTCTTATCTAGATGCCAGAGCACAGTGACAGAGAGCTGCCTCGGCTACCGTCTTTGAGTAATGATGAACTCGACTGTCAGCACATATACACCCTCTAAAATGATCTCAAAGTGCTAGATTCTACGCATACATAACAAGGCTGCAGTCCAACCAACGTTAATAAGCCTAAAAGTCGCATATGTCTGGTCAACCTGTAAAGACCTCCTGGACTTGGCCACTGTGTCTCATTTCTTTGCTCTGTGTGCTGGTTGTTTTGATTGGCTTTCTCATGAGTTTTACTGGTGCTGCTGTTCGTTGACAGTCCTTATTATTTTTGACTTGGAGCTAGCTGGAGGGATTGTACTTGGCCACCGGAATGCTGGTGTTGTTCTGCCATGAAAGCATGGATGCTGGGGATAAGGTGACGGCGAGCTGGAGATGGGGGGCCAATATAAAAGTGTTTTGGTTCTCCCAGCTTTTAGCATAAACCTGTTTGACTTAAAAGATTGGTATCATAATGTTATTCCCAGCTTTACTATGTTAACGACCTTGCTCAAGCATAAGACAACTTGTTCAATGCACCACCTTTTGTCCAACACACTGAGGGTTTTCCCCCCTGAGGTTTGTGCTCCTTTTACAAAATAAAGCATTGCTACTTTAAAGATCACTGCGGTGTCATTTATCATTGTTGACAAGGAGAACGGCACACATTTTAAACTTGAATAAAACCGATGACATCAGAAAGTCGGTGTGACAAAATAGGCTGTAAAATTCAATGATAAAATCTGTAGATGTTTGCTTTAGACGCTGAAAACTTGTTTCAGCCAAACCTGAGAGAAACCGGAAGAAGGTCAAATGAACGTATTTCTAACACAGAACTGCGTTTCCTGCAAGCCGATATCCTCAGCACTGAGGAGTCTTTAGCAGCATACATTTGGACAGGATTATTTCAAAAGCTATTTTTGAGCAGCTAATAACTTTGAAGCAGCTGTGCTTGCCTGTTAATCTCATTTAAAACTTGGCTTTCATACATATTAATACAGCTGGCATGGCTAAATAGGATGCCGCATTTTGCTACATGATAACGTTCCCTTCTTCCGTGAAGTGCAAAAATGCTGATGATTCATCATTGGAGTTCAAGCCTATGAGATCTAATTACGTCAATATAGTGCATAAATGCCTACATTTTTAAAAACCTAATGTTTGTATTCAACACTTTCTTTGTGTGTTAATTGCTTTTTCCACCATTATTATTGTGCTGATGAAGACAGAATTTCTAGCAAATGCCACATGCATGAAAAAATCTTGGGAAACCATTTATAAAAATGTAAAGTTAATTATGAACTGTAACTTGGGAGCTCTAAGGAAGGGGAAAAAAGGTCCACATTGCAGCATCACGAGCGCAACATCATGAGCCAACTGACAGAAACTGTTTGGATTTAATATAGGGTTCCATATAGCCCCTTACTGTCAATAACCGTTATTCACGCAATTAACTTCAGGTTGTCCTCATATCCTTGCTGCAAGGTTCAAGCACCTAACTCACCCATTAGATTATCTTTATTTGTTGTGCATCCTTGATTTTCATGCAACCTGTGGGGGTGCAAGCTCATGCAAAAGAGTGAACTGCAAGCTGTGTTAAGCCAGGAATTCCCAAGTTTGTGACTTTCAAATGAGTACTTTCACAGGTTTTAGTTTCAAAAAAGTAGTTAAGCATGCAACGAGAAGAACTCATTTATTATGCATTCGAAGTAGCAAAGTCTTATCCCTGTCTGTGCAGTGGCTGTTGGCAGCTTGATGAGTGCTGGAGGACTGTGGTGGAGGAGGCACGGGCAAACATTATTATTTTCTCACTTCCAATCCTGATAAAACACACACACAGCTATTTCCGCATGTCATAGACGGCCGTGGTGCTTTGTTTGCCTTCAGTAAATAAAAGGAGATGCTTGTACGCTGGGCAGAGCCGCAAAGAGGTGCGATGTTGCAGAAAAGTGGAGGAAAACAAACATGTCCTGCTTTCATCATGAAGTACAGAACGTAGTTGCAGAATGTCATGTATGCTATTTTGAATTACACAGTAACATGGCAGTATGTAAAGGTGTGTGTTAAAATATTGATGTACAGCACTGAAAGCTGCAATTCCTCATTTTATTCCACACTTTCTTTAAACGGACACATCCTCTGAGCTCTCCACTTCCTGTTGATTCAGTTGTCTATTTTCAGCGTTATTACCACAGAAAATGGGGGCAAACAGCAAATTTTGCCCTCAGAGAAATGACAGACATGCGCGTGGCGGTCTGCACAGCTGACCGCGAGCCGATGCGTTTTGACAGGCGACACGGAGACACGCAGCGGAAACAGCTGACGACGCACCGAGCGCACGTGAATCATGTGGGCCGCCCTCTTTCTTCCGCTTGACTAGAGGTGCCCGGGGCACAAGAGCTTTGTCCATCTTAAGCATTTTATCAGACAGCACGACTCGTGCCTCGAGGCGCAGTGCCAGCCTCCAGTTATGAGAAAGATGAAGCCTTCTCACAAACACCCCTGTGTGTGCCTACGCTGATCCTGTGGATTTGGGCACTGCTGCCTTGCTGTAGTTGGTGCTTAATGCTTCTTTGCCTAGCTGGAAAGTCCAAGCTTATGGTGATCAGCGAGTCAATAATGAGGAAACGGTGGAGTGAGGGTGAGTGAGGCAGCGTGCTGAAGATGACTGTCCTGTTTACTTTATGTTAGTCATTTGTTGGAATGGGTCGACAGGGTGCAGGGTAATTATCCTGCAAGGAAGGTGGGATGTTCTGTTCCATTCTGGCATCGTGCGTCAATGCCCCTGAAGGTTCTTGCCGCCTGCAAAAACAGCTGCATACAACACGGCCCGACAGCACAAACATCTCGGTGGTGGAGATTAAACTTCATGGATGCATGTTCGCTCCATGTCTCCCTTGGGTGGCTGTGTGTCACATTTGGGTGTGGCCAAATCTTTTTGTCAGGTTACGAATTAATCTGAAAATGGCAAAGGTTTGGAAGGGTTTCCCAAAGAGAGAAAGCACATATGCAGACGTCTGGAGACCTTCACCCCGGACTGCTGTCAGCTGCTACAGAAGCACAGATGTTGTCTGATGTACTTAGCTGAGTGATGTAATGAGGTTCCTTGGACATTCTATCATTCTTTTTCAGAGGAAGACTTGGCAGCATTTAAGGGAATTTTTTTTCTGATAAAAACACTTTTTCTCTCACATATAACTTCAAGGTTTCTACCTCCAAGAGAAGAAATAGCTGTATTTCACATTTTTTGTGTTTGAAAAATTCCACTTGGAGTATCTTGAAAATTTATGCCGTCGTGTGCCTGTGAATAACAACCCCAAAAAAATAAATAAAAAAAAACTGTGCACATCTATTATAGGCTGTTTGGCTCCAGAATCACTCAGTGAAAGGAAGATAAGGTTGAACTTTGACCTTGAGGAGGTGCTGGGAATTTATTAGTAGATAATAAATGGACACTCTGGATAATCAACAAAGGAGAAGACTTAATGGTGTAGGCTTTTGGAGCTCTCTCCCTGATGCCGTGCATTTCAAAGTGCCATGAACGGTGTTCTTATCTGTCCTGGCCCCAAAGAATTCTCTGGAACAGGGCAAAGGCATATGTGCAGCCAGACATCAAGGACATACGTGACCTCTTCTGGAGTTAGTGGATAAACTGAGCATTTTTTTTTTCGTAATGGCTTGGAGGGCCATGGAAGTCACTACAGGGACTCGGAGGACAGAAAAAGACAGAAAAAAATCTGTGACAGTGCAGCCGGGTTACTGCATATGCCACCTGGAACATAAAACACAAGAAATGCATTTAATAATTAAGCACAATCCATTTATAGATAATTATTTAATACCTATATAGATTATTTAAGCAAGACAGTAGAGTTCCACTGACTGGGCTGCCTTTCTACAAGAGCAGAGGCAAAAGGAAGGCAGACTCAAGAATTCTTTGCATTGTTTGAAAAAGGTTCAAATGGAATATTCCTCAAAATTCTAAATATAGTGAGCTTCATTTACATTTTGGTGCTTGTACCTACAAGCATAAAACAAAGCTTTGTACCATGCAGTAATCAGTTTAAATAAGCAAAGTTGGTCACACATTTACTGAAACATACACCTTCTGGCAACGCTGTCGTTTCCAACGTCCTGAATCGGTTGAAGAAATTATTGTTGGTGTCTGAGTCGGTTTATACTTGAAGTGCTTCCCGTTTGTAACATCTCAGATGGAACAGGGTCATTTAAAGCCAGCTGCTTTCATTTTTGCTTGTCATAAAATATGTAAATCTGAGAAAATTCCAGCATGATGTATGTTTCTCATATGAAGACTGTTTTGCTGTTTTTATAAATGGCATGCTTGCAAAACAAATCAGATTTAATATTAATTCACAGAACACACACACACACACACACACACACACTGTTACTCAGAAAGTGTAATATTCTAGGTGTTTCAAGAATAAACCATAAACCTATAGTGAATTATTTTTTCTAAGTCTGAATACCTACCAGTGCTCTTGCCTTTAGTTCAGTTAGTTAAACAAATTGGATTTCTTAAATTGTTTATACAGTCCTGACAGAGATATTATGTTAATAAATATACACAGTGGGCAAGAAAATTAAAGCAGTTGTAACATGAAAAGCCACAATGAAACCCACACTGAACTGAAGTGTAAAGACACTCTTGTGTCTTTCAAAAGAACATTATGCAGATGCGATGATGAAGGCAGACAGAGCCGGTACTGGTCAATGAGCACTCATGCCAGACGGCGGTCTGAAAGTGACCTTGTTCTACTGCATCATCATCATCATCATCATGTGTCTTGTTAGTGCCAGAATCTTCTCATGGCCAAAAAGATAAGTAAGTTCAGAGAGGACAGGACAGCGCCCCCTTCTGTCTACACAGATGCACGCATATTCTGAATAGGCCCTTATTAAAAAAACGTATTTTAATGCATCAATATTTTTTACGAACAGCTGTTCTAATTAGACACCGAAAATGTAATTTTTTATGCTAATTATGAACAAATATGAAACACCTGTATTTGCAGAGTAGTTAAAAATTGTTTCTGTATTTAGACAATATTTAATCTGTTGTTAATCAACCGTGTAACGTAACCAGTATAGCAGAGAAGTTAGTAAGAAACATGCACAGGCTAATGTGGAAGCCTCTTGTTCCCAAAACCATCCCAGCCATGTTTCCCTTAGTAATGACTCAGCCTGAATTTCTCTGGTAAAATGAACGAGGGTTGAAATGCCTGAAGGTTATGCTGGTTTGAGGAGGAAAAACAACAAAGTTTTCTGCAGTTGGCTGTTTTTTTCCTAGTGGAAAAGGCAGGATGGTTAGAAACCAAATATTTAAAGATGTAATTTACATTATATTTTTACCATACATGTTTTCCGCTGCGGTGGGTTGGCACCCTCACCCTGTGCCCTGTGCTCCTGGGATAGGCTCCAGGCTTCCCACATCCCTGAACTGGATAAGGTTGTAAACCAAATGGATGGAATGCCCCCCCAAAAGTTCATGTCCTAAAATAGACCTCTGAATATGCTTTATCCACGCTCTCTACATGTAGGAAGATTTGAGTGAATGTGGTATGGTCAAGGGCCACTGTGATGATGCTTCTCTCCAGGTCGAACAGCTCATCGGGAGGCCTTGGATCACCATGTTTCAGCATCACCGTGCTGTTTACAGCACTACCATAACTCACTGTGGCTCGATTACTGAAATCAACAGCCCTGTCTGCCTCAACATGCATCCTGTGGAGGTTAAGTGGCCGTGGCCTTTTCCAGGTACCTGACTATTTTATGTCCAGATCAGCTGTGGCTGGGATGCTTCTCTCTTAGGCTGCCTGCCTGAAAATTCTTCTCCCAAATCATACTCCACTTCCCCAGAGAAAAAAAAAAAAACAGGCTGAATCCACTTGAGGTTTTAAACTGATTTATGGTCCTCCAAGCGGTAAACACCCTCCAAAACCACGGTGTCCGTCGCAGGGATGAATGTGCCATGCTCCGCCAGTGTCACCCTGATGTTTATTTCATCTGAGTGGCCTCTGCTTTCATTTTACTGCACACGTCACCTATCCAAATGCTTTCGATTTTCCAGCTTGAAAAACCTCACTGTTAATTAATGGAACACGGCGTTAGTTTAAGACTCCACTGTCACTCGAGCAAAGAATGGACACAAGAACTAAAAGGTTCCTTTAGGAAAGGACGTTTTAATAATAATAATAATAATAATAATAATAATAATCATAACAAAAACAACACCAACAATAATAGACGTTGTATTATAATAGATCACCACTGTGGGTGGAGCATTATATTTAAAACATCTTATTGTTTCTACAACAGAAGTAGACTAGCTCCAGGCTGTTATGTATTTGGTATGGCTTTGCTACTGTAATTGAGACCACTAGTATAGCTAATCACTCCAAGTATGAACAATTCCCTTTCAAATACTCAACCCTTATAACTAAGATCCAAGTTGAAACAGAACCCAGAAGCCTGAATCCTGAGGCACTGACGCTGCCAGGTTTTGGCCACAAGTGTGTTATTGGCAGGAATTCTGTAAGGAGAAATATGCTGAAAGCTGATTCAGTCAATAGAACAAGGAAAACGGATCCGACAGCCAGCTGCCTAAATAAACATCTTACAGTGACAGGCACCACAAACAGACCCCAAGCTGTATCTGCAGGCAGATTTAAGTTGATATGTCTAAAAGCCTGTTCAGTTCATCGTACTGGGGGGTATTCTAGAAAGGTGACAAAAAAAACAATTAAATGTAAACTAATATTTAAATGTAAACTATATATATATATTTTAAGTTAACCCAACAAACCTTTTTTCAGTATACGTGTGTGGCATCAGATGTGTTCATGTCTGCATATGCATAATATGAATCCACGATTAAAAAAAATTTAGCTTTACACCTGCAGCAAAGGACAGAGAGATGGCATGCACTGGGAAAAAATGTTGGATTAAAATTAAAAATATGTACATCATTTCCACATTGGTTTTAAAAAGCCAAATTTGATCCGACAACCCCAGAGGTGCACAGTAACAGGACTACCCACTGAGCTGCTGTGCTTTTAGTAATACTGTCAGTGCAAGACCATGTTGTGTAATGTTGTATATGTACAGCTTTACCAGGTTGTTCAAATACAGAATAGACTTGGAAGAGAACTGTTCATGCAGATATTCTTCTGGAAGTGCAAGAATATCTAGTCGAGGTTTAATCAACCTCTTGTGGCATAATGCCCTGTGAATTATTAGGGTTTCTATGTTGACCACTTAATGTATGAATGGACACGACATTTTCAACAGCTAAATACTGGCTGCTCTATTCCAGCCCTGCCTACTAACACGAGGTTTCAGTGATCCAGACCTCTGCTGAGCAGGTTCAGTTCAGCAAGTAAATTGCTATAGTGACTCAGCTGCCATTTATTCTTACCTCGCTTTCTGAAACAGAAGATCTCGAGTTTAGGGTTAACAGATCAGGGTAATGTGCTACATCAGCGTTCTGGAGTACCCCCCTGGACATCTGCTATTATATCTGGGATTTAACAACGTGTCCGTAAAATAGTTTAACAGTTTTTGTACTGTGACCTAAAGGTACTCCAGATACATGTTTACATACATTACCTGTCTTTGAGGAGTCCATTGAGGAACGTATAAGGCAAAGCTCTCCCTCAAACAGTCCTGAATCCATTAAGGCAAGTAATGCAACTACTAGTATTATAAATCCATTTGATGTGAATCTTCACCACAGGTTTCAACTGTTGGTCTCTATCTAAACAGTTTTTCATACCAGAAGCATCAAATCAAACATTCTCTAAAGATATAGTGTTGTGCTGGATTTCTCTAGGACTTTCTCTATATAGTTGAGCAGTGAGTCTTCATCTGACTGTTTCACATAACTAAGATAATATAAAACGTTTTAGGCTAAGCTTTTAAAAAACATTTATTTTACAACACAGCATTACCCTTTTCATTAAGGCCAATAATAAAGAAGGTCTTCTTTAGGTACATTAAAGAAGACCTTCTTTATTATTTCTAATTGAAGACTAATGATGTTCTGCCATCCACAAAGGCTTGACAAATCGTGCCTGATAAATGAGTTACAAAAGGCAGTGGTGCCAAGAGGGAGCATACCTGGGGAAAGGTAGTCTGTTTACTGAGGTAATACTTTGACGGTGTCTTTGTTGTGCATCTCACACTTTGTCCTCATTCAGTCACTCACTGTAACATCCATAGATAAAGTCAGTGTCACATGACATAATGGGGGACAGACTGTTTTGCTGCTGAATTAGGTAATGCGTGACAGGCTCTTACATAGCATTTAGCACGTGGCAGCTGCGGAAAAAAAAATCGTGTATTGTTTCATCTAAGATAGTTGTCGTGTGACATACTGTTCTAGGGAAGGTTGTGAAAAATGTATGGCTGGAGACAATGCTTACATCAAGAAGCACTGAGGTTTAGGTATAATAGCAACCAGCATTTGCATCAGGCTTAGGGTATTTATATCGGAAGGCAGGAAAGCTGGACAAGCAAACCAAATTAGCAGTCATCAAAGCAAAGGAAAATAAGAGGTTTGGATTGGTATGTCTGAGAGAAAGACAGAAAGGGTATGTTTCTGTGAGGATAATTTCTGAAATCGTACAAACAGCCTCACGATCGCTCGGGTTGACCAGCTGTCTTTGGCACGATGCCCAAGTCGTGCGGCACTGCCAGTTCTACCTCCTCCCTATTGGCTGTAGGTGTTTTCGGTGGTCATAATTTGGCATCGCACACTAAACCAGGATGTACTCGGTTTGCTCATGCCTTTAGCAGGAACTTCCTGGGAACTGCTTGTTAGGAGATCACACTGAGCCGGCTTCACAAAGGCCGAGCAGAATTGTCACAGGACGCCGGTTACGAGGGCCCTGCATTAAATAGAAATGTTCCTTTCACACTTACACAGGGCTGCAGCCCAAATGGCAGTCCAAGGTCCTCTATTTTTAATGCTCCTTTCATGTGTAATAGGAATATATGGTAAGGATGCTCTGTGAATCTGACAACCCCCGGATGAATATATATGTGACAGTTATGCTCCGCAACTCAATTTTCCCCCTGGATATTTGTCAAAAGCCACATGCTGATGAAATGACAGACTTGGGCCAAATCTCTGAATACGGTAATGCCAGACAGTGTCTAAATGTAGCTTCTCAAACAGGTATTATCTTCACTCCTTCTATAGACTTTTCACATTTCCAAACAGCCTGCAAAGAGCATATTTCACGAAGCTGAGATCAGTGGATGATCTAATACTTTGCTGTGGGTTTGTCCAGGAGAAATGTCATGAATTCTAATGAGGGTCTCCTCAAGGCCAACACAGAAATCACTGGCTTCCACGATTTTCAGACTTTAGTCTTCTGTGTTCTTCTGTCACGTTGTTTATGATTACCTGGCTTTTTTTTTTATCATGCAGACTTTTCTCATGTGCATTGTGAGATATACATAACCATTAGCCAAGTTATGTATTCACAAATTCTGTCATGGAAAACCCAAGGGAGAACACAGGTTTATTCTCACCAACCTGGGACATCAGTGACTGCTTAAAATATGTCATAAAAGAACAATATGAGAGGTACTCCCGACTTTGATGGAAAGCAAGCATGAAATGAGAAATGAAGAAATTCTACTGAAAAAGAGAAGGATCCAATTAAAAAGGCAACATACTCTAAGAATACCAGTAGTCAGTGTATATTTAGACAGAAGGAAGAGGGGAACAGAACAAAAAAAACAAAAATCAGAAAATCACTTTGGTTCAACGGTATCTCCAGATAGAGAGATACATTTTCACAATGTGTTGTGAGTGCAATACTGATGCCAAGCAGGGGGGCGTCTGAAACGCTCATGGTCTTGAAAATTACCCCCTGCCACACACACACACACACACACACACACATATATATACACACACGTACGCGCACACACACAGTCATCCACTTGAAAATGCTCTACGGTTGCTAGACCTACCTCCTTAGGGGCACGTGTGTGTGTCTGACAAAGTGAGAGACAGAGAGAGAGACAGACAGAGACAGAGAGAGAGGGAGGGAGAAAGAGAGAGGGAAGGAGAGAGAGAGAGAGACAGGGAAGCCACTCGGGCCACAAACAAAACGTATAAAATGTGCACTGCACCGGATGGCCTTTTGGTCTGGGGCGTGTGTGTGTTTGTGTGTGTGTGCATGTGTGTGTGCATGCGTGTGTGCATGCGTGTTTTGTAGGGGGTCAGGTTACAACATGCAGGCCTACAAATGAAAGTAGATTTAATGACAGATTCACCTTCTTCTACTTATTTCTACATTAAACGAAAACTTTCCGTGCTGTTCTGCCAGCACACTTGCTGTAAACTTTTCAGACCTCAAGCATACTGAATATAACTTGAAAACAATATAAATAAAAATACATTACCCCTCAAGGGTAGCTTTTTGTTATATCTGACAACCCTTTAAGAAGAACAGAATTAATTCCGGTCTGTATGTTTTTCTGACACCCCAGTTATCTTTACAAAAAGAAAATTTCATACACACCAACATGAGGTTGTGCTGAAGTAATTGCAGAACACTTAAAACACAAATATTATGAAAGGGTGAGGTTGTACTGTTGAACTGTAATCCTACAAAGCATTGCTTTTTTATACCTCTGAATTGGTCTGCTTCCAATTTGCGCTTTGGTAGTTCCTCAAAAACAAAGGGCACCAAGACTACAAATACTGTCTAATGTAAAAACCTCAAATGAAACATCTTCAAGAAGTACAATATGTAAACCCATAACCGTGAACAAACAATCCTGGATTTCCACAGATTTGTGAGCTTGGAACTGGAAAGAAGCACTGTGGTTTAGCTTATTGAGTTGATCAGGTTGTTGAGCATATAGCTTCAGTTACAGTGGAACTCATGGCCTGCAATGGAATGAACACTAAATCAGTTCTGTTAAACACTGACAGTTCTACATGTTTCTGATCCAACTTTAGGATAATTTTAAAGTGTGTTTGGTTTGTGACAACTAAACCAGTACAGCCTGGCTATTCAATTCCTTGATCTGGGTTTACGTATAAATTCTGTAGAATGCAAATCTTGTTAAAACGTTTTTGCTACAGAACAGCTGCAGATCATTCATTGATTACCATCACATGCAATCTCTTAACTTCAACTCTTTAGTTCTTCGGCGCAACATCGGGTTAATAGTTTGTCATCGCGGTGCATTTCAAACATTCACAAAACAAAATGCAAACTGACAGTTGAAAAAACAACAAACCACAAACTGCAGAAGAGTAGCACAAACATGATTGGCACATCCTTGAAGATGAATATGCTATGCCTGTCAGGTCCTCAGCGGACACTGACGACCACTGTGATCAAACAAGAGTTTTGTTTTTTTCCAGGGTACGTCACGGTGGAAGGAGGTCATTGGAAGCAGCTTACCTTTTGTACACATAGGGGAAAAAGTAGAGGACTGGACCAGTTATGCAAAGTGCTACCAAACAGAAAAACACAAATGGACGTGCTGCCGAACATTACACACTCCTACTACAACGTTTAACGATATGCTGCCCATCACCACACTCATTCGATAGATGTTTTGCTGTCTCATATCCCATTCCTTTGGCAATCCCTGTTACCATGGTAACCCTTCCATTTTGTTTGGAAAAAAAAAGCAAAAAAGGTAAAGGGAGAAATAAAATTATCTAATGGTGTTACTCTGATTCATGCAATATTGAGGCAGAATAGGCGGCTGTACCAATGGAGATCTTCATTTTGCTGTTGCATTCTTTTATATAATGTGCCGGACTCTTATTATTGCCACCCTTATTACTGCATTAAAGCTTTGGTAAGGAATGACGCTGTTTGTTGGAAAAGAAATTTCTCCTGTTTGGTAAATCTGTAACAAGCAAACATGATTAGCATGATTTATCAAAATTTATGTTATACATATTTACCCTGTTGAGACTTAAATATTCCCAACTAAATTCTTTTAAAAGTACATTCAATAAAAATAAAATCACCTTATATATTGCTCCACCCTGTCCTCTGGAGGGAGGGAGGCATTATTTTACATCATGGCCTGTGAGTTTTGCTTCAGCCTCATCGTTCATCACCACGCTGTGACCACTGCCGGGATTGGTTTTTTAACGAGAGTCACGTGTGACGCTCAGAGAGCTGCTCTGTGTTGCGTTTCACACGCTGTGTCTCAGCGGCTGCCTGGTCCCGAGCGAGACCCATGACCATCCTGCAGCAGGGTGCCTTGCAGTGCCGAACTCGTTCACTGTGACAATGTCACAGACAACCGTGCCTTTCCCAGCATTCTCTTTAACAAACGAAGACAAGACACACAATGCTACCTGAAGCCATGTTGGGCCCAGAACACAAATCATTCAGTATGTAATGGGTGTTCTCCTTAATCTGGACAAGTTATTGAATAAAAAGGCTTAATGGAATAAAATGCTTAATAATTCTTGAGAATGAGCGCTTTGTTATATGTCAAGATTTGTACGTTTCTGCATACAAATTTTGTAAACCCTTTGTACAAAACAGTACCTTACAGTGAAAAAGAGATATGCCAGTTTAGTATGACTGATTTAAAGACATTAAAAGTCAAAAGATTTTACTGTAGCAGTTATGTGGATAATGAAATGTCACAGGAACTATTATTGTCTATTGTATTGTACAATGTAGAAGATCATGTCATTTCAGTATTCTCCTTATTGTGTCAGTACTGTCTTTCATCATAGAAGTGATGGAATACAGAAAGCAACCCATGATTGATAAGGAACTACTTACATATACCATAAGTATTTGTTTAAAATTTATCCAGTACAAGTAAATCATTAACCATTTACAGAAAGAACAATTGTTTTAGAATATAATTTAATGATTACATTTTTACCTGATTCCACCAGGTTTAGAAATAAAGCCCTGTAGTCAGGCCTTTGTGACCTGTTTAGCCCTTTGTTTATACACTGTACTAGCCTGTATTAAAGCCTCCCTCTTTGTCCATTTGACCTCGCCTCTCTTTCCTGATTGGCACAACATTACAAGGGGCGGGATATAAGATTAGGGTTTGGGCCAGGAGACGGGCTGGAGCTAGAGAGGGGCTGGATTGAAGGTTTGGGCTGGGAGTGGGGCCGGAGTTATGGTTAGGGTTCAGGCTTAAAAAAAAACTTGGAACTTGGGTTTGGGTTCGGGCTAGGAGAGGGGCTGAGATAGGGTTAGGATTTCGTCAAGGAAAGGGACCTAGAGTTAGGGTTGGAGCTGGAGTTAGGGTTCAGGCTAGGAGAGGGGCTGGAGCTAGTGTTAGGGTTTATGCTAGGGGAGGAGCTGGAGGTAGGGTTAGGGTTAGGACCAGGAACTCCTAGGGTTGGGGGTAGAAGAGGGGTTGGAGCTAGGGCTTGGTTGAGGAAAGTGGCTGGGGCTGGGACTAGTATATTGGCTGGAGTTAGGGTTAGGGTTTAGGCTAGAAGAGGGGATTAGGGTTGGAGCTGGTAGAGGGGCTAGGGTTACGGTTCGGGCTAGGGGAGGAGCTGGAGGTAGGGTTAGGGTTGGAGCTGGTAGAGGGGCAGGATCTAGGGTTATGGTTGGAAGAGGGGCTGGGGCTAGAGTTAGGGTTAGGACCAGGAGAGGGGCTGGAGCTAGGGTTAGGGTTAGGACCAGGAGAGGGGCTGGAGCTAG
>JABJVR010001586.1:0-18907 GCA_025773905.1 Chitala chitala
TAAATACCAAAGATGGTTGCTGAATTTCTTCACTACTGCCTTGGAGATGTTTGGATTGATGTCTTCATATTTCAGCAATGCTTTCAGCAGCTTCTTGCATTTAAATTTACACAATAGCTGCTTTAAAACCAGCCATTGGGTTCATTTTCGATTTTTAAACTGAACATTCTTCTGTCCATTTAGCTAAATTAAATTTACCATTCCTCTATCCACACTGCACTTGCAGTTCTTTGTTCCTGTTCTAGCCACTTACTAAGAAACTTTACAGTACTGCTTTTAAAAAGTAAAACATCAACAATTATATTACCTGTTCACCTTGAAGTAGGAAGAAATTCTCAAGAAGATACAATTTAAAAGAAACAAAAGCAGATTTAGCTTCTGAAAGCAAACTGGTCACCAGATCAACAACAATAGCAACAACAAACAATATTTACCTGCATGGAGTATTACTTACAAATAGGTAAAGGACTGTTTCAGTTGGTGTGCTTACCTACTGTTCCATCTGATATCAGCAAAACTGCAGTAGCTTGATAACCAATAATTTATGTTATCACTAGAAAAATTTGGGAGCATTGAGCTACCCCTAAATGTAGCTGGATTGGTGGTTTGTTTTACTCAGGTGTTTTTTACATCAAAATGAACCAAGACTGGGTTGAACATTAGGCTGGGAGGTGGCAGTCTCCTGGTCCCTGGTTGAAATCCCAGCTCAACCAGGTGCATTGTTCAGCGCTAGCTCCCCGGGCACAATGTGTGGCTGCTCACTGCTCCCCCAGGGGGGATGGGTTAAATGCAGAGGACAAAGTTCATTGTGATGTGTATGTAGTGACAATAAAAAAAGCTGGTAAGTATATACAGCACCTCCTCATTCTCCTTTTAAAACATGTATATATGAGATCAGTTATTTTAATTAATTGTCTAGTTTTGAGTTGTTGATTTGTGTTTTCATTGTGTTATCTGTTGTTTTTTGTTTTGCATGTTTGTTAAATAAATAATAAAAAATAGTAATGGAATGTAATGAACAGGCAAGCCAAGGCGAGGTGAAAGAGCAGAGAGGGAGAACATGAGGAGGCTTGACAGGGCAGGAAATGACATAGAACTGGTAAGAACAGGGGATTCATAGTTGTTTTAATTTCTCAGAAAACATAAAGAAAACACAGTGCAGTTTGACATTTGTGAAGCCACCTTCCACAATATGTATGGAATGGTGAGGATGCATAACACGCACATTTAGGTCTGTTGAGTTCATTTAGTTACGCACCTTGTCAGTGTCTTTCCAGCATGTTGCCACTTTTAAAGAAACCCATTCTGGAAGCTGGGAGACTGGTATGATAACTCCCAGTGTGACTATAGTTTCCAGTTCTGCTGTCACATTGTCATGCATGGTAGATGGAGTACAATGAGGAGGGCTAACCAGACCATGGGTGTTACACAGAAATCCAACTTTGTTCAGTAAGTCACAGATAAGAGATCAGCATGCTTAGTGAATATTTTGAGTGGCAAACCATGGTCTTCATCAGGATCAATCTGATTCACTTAATCCTTAAAGGATATCACGCCCATTTTCAATCAGTCTGGTAAGTGTAGTAGTGGCTGGACCTTCTTGTTTACCACTTGAAACTGCAGTGTGTATGACTTCTGTTAATTTGTTTAACACTAGTAGCACAATCTCTTATGTGTGAATTAGAGTTCTCCTACAGGCCATCAGCTTTGCTGTATGCTTTTTATTGATTTTTTCATTGTATTCTACATTACTGCATGTATCAACTGAAATCACATTGCATGTTGTCCCTGTATCCACTTTGAGATTGTTTCCCCTTAACTGTCACACAACTGTGAATTTCCCATTTACCTGTTACACTGACCTCCTTCAGGGCCTCAATCTTGGTGATATCCAATGACAGACCCTCAGTATGAAATCACTCGTCAATACCGTTTTTTTTTCAGTTTACAACACAGTTTTGCAGTGACACTTGAAATATTAAAATTTTTCATAATTGTGATGTTTTTATGCTTTACACTGATTGCAGTTTGCTGGGGGTTTTCACTGTAATCTCCATTGTGAATTCATCTTTATGTAAGCTTTGGTTCACCTCCTTGTGCTTCTTCTGGCATGGTGTGTAGTGTCTATGCTTTGTGTGTTGCTCTGTCAGCTAATTTGGCAAATATGATTGCTTTAGCCTCAGTTCACTTTTTCCAAGCAGCACTTTCTTTACATCATAGATATGAATTAGCTCATCTTGTAATATACTAAATTGGACACATTCTGTACACATTCATGTAAGCATTGATGGTTTCCCACATTGATGATTCTAGGTATTAGATGAATGGCTTTCCATCATGACACCCATCTGCAGATTGCACCTCTCCCTCAATTTTTATTTCAGGCATTTTGGATCCTCACACCATTCCTCGTGCAATTGTAATGACGTCTCCTCCATTTACTGCAAAAATTGCTGGAGCACATTAGAAAGATCATTCTCGTTCAATAGTCTATAGTCCCGCTAAATTGAAAAGTATGTAGGCTTTATTTTTGGCAGGCTTGTCACTGTGCATGGCAGCAATAGAAATGTCAAATTCCTGCTCAGATATCTGCCAGTTCTCAGCTACATTACAGTCAACATTTAGGGAATCTGGCCACAGAAATCCTTCAGCCATTGTTCTTCCTTCCCTGTCCTGGACAAGCTGCCTTGTGACCAAAGCCATGTGTCCGTCTCTGCCACAAGCAAAAGAAATCCAAATTTGGCATATATATCTATACAAAATCCATTAAAACTTATAACAGTTACAGGTTTATGTTAATTAATAAAATGATGAATCGGTTTATTAACATGAAGTAGACATTCGTCTTGGCGCTCTATCAACCATGTACATCCCAGTCCAAACATAGAACAGACACTAATTCCAAGCACAAGTGTTTCATTCAATAACAACATAACAGGGAACAAGTCAAGACAAACTATCATTTGCCTACAGGGGGGCAAGTATTTTTTTGCAAATTTTACTTTCCGGGGGATCTTTCACTCCTAACCCTTGCAAATGTGACAAAAGACTTTCCTATGAATTTATAGTATAGTTTCTATTATGTCTTGGTTGGATAAAAATGTCATTGATATATCACATCTAAACAATGCTGATGCCTAACATTACCTTGCTGAGAGAAATATAGTATTCGCTTGCAGATGGAAAAAAAAAAATTTTCATACATTCAAACGAAACATAATTCAAATCAAATATTCACATCACTAAAATGTGATCAAATCTCGCTGTTTTAGTTCTTCATTAGATAACTTCATAATGTATGTAAACATTAAAAGCAAAGACATTTTGGCTGGTACTGTGATATTTTCCCTGACACCATGGCTGTTTCTGTCCATTTTTATCTTAGGCGAGGCCTTGTTGTCACCTTCTCCCATGACTGCATCTAGAGCTTATTTTCAAAGTTACATTCCTGGGGCAGGGGCACTGCAAACAAGCAACAAATGTCTTGCCAACTAATCCCATTTAGTCCTGGAGGGAGCGGGCATAATTTGCCACATCTCTGCCAAGTGGCACTCTAGGTGATTGCCTATGTGGTCTATGCCTAAAAACGGCCCTGCCTTATACCGAGAATGTGAAGTGAGTCTCAACTACTGATGTTACACGTGATGCCGTGTCCTTGAAGTGCTTCTCGATGCTTTCAATCGTTTATCAGTGAAGTCCTGTGCTGAGGTTGTATCAATATGAGATGATGGCATCATCAATGACAAGGGAAGCTTCACTTGGGAACTCACACCAATGCAATTTCGGAAGTATGTCGAGATTTCTTGAATCTGTGAAAAGTTGGAATGGAAATGCATGGTTTGGAGTGTAGGAGAATGCATTGTTGGTTGGCAGTATTTGAAGTATGGTGTTGAATGAAGCAAACAGATAAGCATAAGATTTCCCAATTTTGGAAACATTTTCATTTGATTTTGCCCTACAAGGTATGTGCATATTGGTTAACATCTTGACAGTAATTAGTGGTTGTTTGGTGTTAATGTGTAATTTGAAGCTGCGTGATCATTGACGTCCTTCTCATCAAGTGCCAATGAGTTTATGACAACATCACCTCATTCATGTTGTGGCATTAAATAACCATATATGGAGAAAAAATAGAGACCAGTCAAGCTAGCTCTCGTCATATTATGTTCAAAATATTTTATTTAGCTATTATATGACTTCACATCTTTATGAGTTCTGCCGTTAAAGCAAATTAGTTAATATATAACATTGAGCCCCAACAACTGTCAAATACCACCTTCATTCTCATTCTCTATGTGTCCTGGGATGGGCTCCAGGCTTCCCATGACCCTTAACAGGATGAATTGGTATAGAAGATAATGGACTGACTGACACTTACATATTTTATGTAGTTTGTCATTTCAATTCATGGACTGAATTTTCATTTGCCACAAATCATTTATGTAAACAGAGCATGAAGGCAATGTTTTAAAACATGTATAAGAACAAAAACCATTTAAACAAATGAATACTACTCCTACCAGATGGTGGGGGAAAAAAAAAAAAAACTATTCCACCAGAAACAGGCGGGAGTTGCCATGGGAACTGAACATGGTGCCGCACTGAGTGAGTGTGCAAGCTACTGATGCCTCCTGGGATCTTTCGGCCCATGAGCCTCTGTGAGCTAAGGCTGCACTGTGCAACAAAGTAGGGATTCAGTGCATGCATGCACTCTGTTATAAGCTGCCAGTATTCAGAGGCGTAGGATCTTGCTCCTAGGCTATATACTGACATGGCAACAGAAATAATAATTCAGTAATTCAGTGTAACGCTGATCCAACAATATAACTGATATATTATCATATAACTATATATATGTGTGTGTGTGTGTGTGTGTGTGTGTGTGTGTGTGTGTGTGTGTGTGTTTGAGTTCCTCTCATTTGTTTTCTGGAGAGGAATTTGCACAACATAATGTCAATGTTTTTTTTTTTACTACTCTAACTACAGATTCCCTACTGCATGCACAAAGGTTAAAAATCTCAGCAGGATTCATGCCTAGAATTGCTAAATATGCCCAAAACAGGGTGGAATACATTAACAACATAACATTTTAAAATGTTTTTCAATACATTTTATAAAGTACAGCGGGGTCTCAGTATTTTTGAGGTTTGGTTTTGTGGATTCTTGGGTATTCCTAAAAGTGTAAATACCAAAGATCCCCATAAGCTATTAATAATATAACATATGTATGAAAGTACTGCCAAAGAATGACTCCAAATAGTTTGGCAATACACATTTGCTATGAATATAATTGCAAAGTACTTTTCTTAATTTAGCCTACGGTAGATTTGTTCTTGCTATCACCATTAACCATGTTCTTTATACCCCACTTCAGTAACTCCTAATTCTGCTTCCATATTTTTAAGAGCATCAGCAGCTGTAGTCAGTAATGTGCAGGGAAAAATGCAGTTTGTTGTGGAATCCCTTGACATGAGCAAGTCTATCAATACCACACCATGGTAGTTTATCTGCACCCCCGATTCACAGTTCACATCAAACACAGTCACATGAATATGGTGTGATACATTTTCCCATTTGCATTGTAACCAGTGCGCAAATCTTTGAGAGCAATGTTGTTAAAGGGCAAGTACTTGGAGAAAACAGAGAAGGCCCATTTTACAAAGACAATCTGTTGAACACCGAATGTTCCGTGCCATTTCATATGAAGCTGCAGGTAGTTGGTCCCGAGCTTCGGAAATGACTGAGGAATGAGACTCATGCTGCCGACAGCTGGTGCACGCAGCCTGAACGTGCTCTGGAACTCGTGCCTTTCCATGCTGATGAAGGAAGGATGCAGCTTCAGACTCCTCCTCTGGTCTCACCTGAAGCAGGAGAACCGCAGCCGCGCAAACATCCTCCAGCGTAACGAGCAGAGCGTGTTACCTGTGGGTGTGAATTACCTGGCTTTTTCTTAAGGCTCGGAGAAGGTGGATAAACACGTACTAAGATGGGACTTATTTCCCAGCCTGTGAACGTGCAGGTTTTATGATTGTCGTTATCCACCTGCGGTTAATTAAGTAGAGCAAACAGTGCCGTGTTAGAATACATTTGGGTAATGCCTTCTTCCACAGTTGACTTTTAGAAAAATTCTAACAGACATTGCATGTATCATAAAAGTACCTGCCAGTCACAGAAAAGGCAGTGTCTGCTCGAACTAAAAATGATTAAGTTCAACTAATATTTTGTGGGGTCATATTTCATATTTCAACATGACTGGGACCTCCATACTGTGCTTTTAACAAATCCGAACAGAGTTAAAAATAACCTCCCACAATTGCATAAAGTGACCTGTGCTCTTTAGAGCTGTCATTTTCACTTACTGTGACACATTGGTAAGGTCAATAGTTCTGTATTACTCATTTGTAACTGAACATAATTTTATTCTTTCATTGTGCATGTCATGTCATTGAGGATTTTCCCCCATAAGCCTCTCACAAATGTTATAAACCAGTGAGATGCACAACAGAGCTGATTTTGGAAACAGCACCTATTAGTGACTGTGTTCTTCAGAGTGATAAAGCACTACATAAGTTACTGGATCATTACCGTAGCAACAGAGCAGGCTGCTTCCAAACTGTGGACCTCTGCCTTCATGCTCATTACCTCAAGTTCACATGGAGACATGTAAAAATGGAGCCTCGCTGCTGCAACCATCCTCAAGTTAATACACAAGTTCAGCGCTGATCATACCCCAGAAAGTGGCACACATCTTGTGAACGATAACAGTAGTTTATGAACACTGTCATTCATTAACCACATGTGGATTTAAAAGGACACATTAACACAGGCGTGTCGGTTCCCTGATTCTGTGACCCACTTCCAACTGCTGGGATGTGGAGATAGCACAAGCACTTTCACACAGCAGCTTGACGGGGGCCTTAAATATTAATGAGCCATTTGGTCAAACAAAATATGAAGCTGATGTTGTTTTTCCTTTTTTCTGAGCACTACTCTGCAAATAAAAATGTACAACAAATCTTCGGTGTAGAAAAGACACATCTTGTCATTCTGATGGACCATAATGCGTTGTGCCCGCACACACAGTTATAACAGACAGTTATGGTGCTAAATACCTGCTTAGCTTGTGCTCTACATTCAGAAATTATAAAGTGAGTGTCAAAAGAACTGAGTTATTCATCATGTCTTTGCTTAGTCACTTTACCGTACCTTTGGAGGAAATTAATATCTGGCACCTTTATGGTTACAAGAATGGTAACAGGTGAACTGACTGCTTTAAAAAGAAATGTCTTGATATCGGAACATGGACGTAGTAAATTGTGTTATTCAGCTGAGAATGTTAATTGTTTTCTCTTTTGAGTAAAAGTACAAAGTTACACAGACACAAAAACAGCACACGCTGGCAGTGAATGTTTGACAGCACATACAAAAAATTGTACTCTGCTATTGTACCACAAACATAGAAAATCTGAGCGAGCAGGACTTGTGTTCTGCTTGTCTTATGTTACGTAGCAAACCTCTGGTTTGTATAATTAGGACCTGCTGGCCTAAACAGCTGGGATGAATGGAAAGACGATCCAATTTGCATTAAGGTAATTTATACTGTTCTGTGTAAATGCTCTTATTTTCTCCAGTAAGTGCTAAAGAACATTAGCCACAAAGAATCTGTTACTTGCAATACTAGGAAAAACTAACACAGATAACGTATAAATGTATATTGGCAGCATTCACTGTGTAAATCAATTTTGAAAGTGTTCACATACTCCATGCGATTTTGGTAAGGTTCCTCCAGGTCAGGGCTTGAGTGCTCTCACACTAGGGAGTTGAGCCTTTCAGGCAGAATTGTCTTCATGTGTTTAAATGTCATTTCCACATCTCTGAGGGGCTGCAATCATTTCCGCAGAGTGGTAAAACTGACTGTCCTCAGTCATAATTGTCTGGAAGTTGAATCATGTCCACTGGACGTAAACATACTGTTCCTATCAAGAAGAAAGAAGTCCAGTTGACACAATTCAACTTCCAGACAGCTCCACCTGGATGACTGAGCATCTTCATTGACTCAGTCATAATTCCACTGATGTTAAGTAAACAATGCTTTACAGCTCAAATAATTATTTTGCAATGGCTTGAGAATACAATGCATGGGTTAATTTATTTTAATGTTAGCATTAATATTTTGGTTATATAATATTTTTGCACTGCTTATAAGCACAGCGCATATTGAAAAATGAAAAAAATCTAATTTAGTCTTAATTAAAACTTTCATTTAGAACTGATAATTTTCAAACATCCCAAGGACACAGAACAAAATGAAGATTATAGTGCAGAATGGGAATTATTAAACATAAAATTATTTTGAGGTGAAAATGTCAGAATGACCATGTCACTGGCACTCAAAGAATTATAGGAATTACTTATCACATTCAAGACTGGGCTTACCATTGGAAGGTGTCATAGCCTTCACTCACAATACAAATGTAAACAGATGGTGTTTAATGTAATGGCAGATGTGGAAGTCTCCTGGTTCAAGTCCCCCTGCAGCCAGGTGTGACTTTGAGCAACACACTCAGTGCTACATCCCTGAACACTGCATGTGGCGGGCTGCCCACTGCTCCCCTTGGGGGATGGCCTAAATCAGAGAAGCAAGAAGGGTTAAAAAATGTTCATGTGTGGTAAACTCCTGATGTGAAAAAATTTGACTGTAGGCAAGCCATTGTTTTCTGACGCTCATAAGATGAAGTACAACCATACATTTTCTAAATAATTCTGTGGTCTGAGTAACACAGCCATGCAGTACCACTGTGCCATCAGTCAGTTTTTACAGGAATAGCAGTGTTTTATCTCCATTTTAAAAAGAGGAAGAAAATAAATTGCCAAGAGCAGGAGTCCTAGAACACTGCTATGACAGCCACTATTTCCAGCAGAATTATTTAAGATTTATAGGCACCCAGAGCAACAAAGAACTGTCTGAAAGACCTCAGAACCAGTCAAGAACATTGTCTTTGATGCCAAAAATGAAGAGTGATGACTGCAAATGTTTCACTAAGACCAGGGTGTATGAGCTGATACATTGGTTCTCAGTCAGTAGTCAGTGATTCAGGGCAGGACAAAGCAGAAATGGGCATAGTAGAGCAGGACAGGGCACAGTAGATTAAAGTAGGGCAACATAGGGCAGGGTAGAGCAGCACAGGGTAGGGTGGCATAGAGCAGGGTAGAGCAGGGCAGAGCAGGGAAGGGTAGGGTAGGGCAACATAGGGCAGGGCAAGGTAGAGCAGGGTAGGGCAGGACAGGACAGGGCAAAAAAGAACATGGTGGGGAAAGGTATAGCAGGAAAGGGCATGACAGGACAAGAAATGTTAAAGCAGAGTAGGGCAAAACAAGGTCTGTAGTATGTTTGTGCACAATATATGATTATAACAGGTGAAACAACTTACGTGAAAGCATGTGGTCTTATTATTTGTGTGAGAACCAGACAGAGTACAGAGGGACAGGTAACATTATTTGTCAATAAAGAAATTGGTCTGTGAAATTATTCTATGAGCTCTGTGTTTCAAACTAATCAACAGAAAAAGGCATGAGATTAATCTGCCAGTTTGTATGGTCAAGATTAACACAGAGTACTGGTCTACACAACCTTTTATTAAAAACAAAACTACAACGAAAAAAGCAGGGAAATCCAGTCTTGTGTGCTTAATAATAATTTAAAAATTCAGACCCCCCAAATGAGCTGTCTGTACAACATAAAATGATATATAGAGCAGGATTTAAATCAAATTTATATTTGATTTCCACGATGTTACAGACGATTGATATCACATTAAAAAAATCAGCATCAATCTTTCATGTTCATGCACAGAATGTACATGTATCTTATGTATCTTATAGTACATAAAACATAAAGTACTACCATGTTCAAAGTCTGTTCACAATGCCTGTCAGAAGAAACAGCACTTTAATGCAGCAGTCAGTATTCTACTGCTCATATACCTCCTACGTGACCCTTTGATGAATGAAACCTGTGACCAGGTGGGATGAGTCCTGCATTTTACAGGGAGTTCCACTTAAAACAGCCTGAGTGTATAACACTGGAGGAGGGGATTAAAACAAAACTAAGACTTTCTTGCAAACTCAAGTCTATATAACAGTATAAAACATGGGTACCATAATACAATAGGTTTTACATAAAAGGATATGTGAACCCAGAGAGCAAATACATTTGGGGTTGAGTTCTCATATTCAAGCATACCTAATGAGAATTGATGACACTGACAGTCAGAACAGTGGTTTGGATGTTCTCCTTTAACATAAGGTCTAAATTAGACTCCATGAAATTTACAAAGGTATAAAGTTAATTTCACACCTGATTGTGGTGATAATTTCTGAATCGGTTTCTTTGGACTTGTAATTTTTTTGGTGAAATATTGCACAAAACTGATACAATTTTAAGGACAACAGCAAATTCTATTGTAACTGAAACCTGCCACATTGCTAGTCTTGAAAGCTGCTCATAGGTGGAATGTTGGCATTAAGAAACTCTGTAAAAGAACATTTCCATAAACTATCCGCTACACACGTGTGCTTCCACTACAAAAATTCTTTCTTTCACATGTATCAGAGTACATACTGTAATAGAAGAAAGTCCTAGTTATCAGGACAAGAGTCTGATTAGTCACCCCATGAGGGTTTCAGAGCTTTATCTCAGCAGGTGATTCCTCTTGTCTGGTATGTCTGAGCATGCTGTGAGGTCTTGGGTTCAACTCCAGGCAATGTTGCTGCTGTTATACACAGTACTTTCAAACACAGAACAGCTCACCCTCACTGCCCAGAGGTCACCAATTTGCTCATCAAACAACTATAAATAAATATTGGAGAAATTTGGATAATCACTGACATTAGCAGAAGAATTGTGAGCCAGAAGGCTGTGAAAGTGTATTTGCAAAAAATGTATAGTTTTTTAAACCAGCTACTGCATTTTCATGCTTGCAGGCCAGTTTTATGTGGGACACCATGACATTGTAGCCTTGATTCAATAGCAACCAAAGCAGATCTGATCAATGCAGTGCTGATGATGGTCTGCGTGGACCTCACAGCCCTCTCTGTGGACTGTCCTGCACCATGGCTCCACTATGTCATACTGTAACATCATCAGTGACGCCACTACCTGTAGAATTATAGTAGAAGTTGGAAAGTGCCACCTTGCCCAAGCTTATTTTCTATAGTTGTTGCAGGAAATGAAGGTGGTGATGGACTTTTCAGAAAATAGATTCAATATAGAGCTAGCTGAGCTTCTCTCACATCTGGTAGAGACTGAACGTAGAGTAACTGATGATTTCTAATGGATGTCCATCAGTGCTAACAGTCATGTGACTCCCATGGCAGCACGAGATTTCTTTGTTCATAATCAGAATGAAGCTATTGTTGTTGATGTGCCACACCAAGAACTCTTATTCTTCACTCCTATAATTGGTTACATTTTATTTATTTATTTATCTATTGTGATTGGACCAATCAGACTTGAACTGCCAGCAAAGGTGGATGTTCTTGTTTCTGAATTTGGCTATGCAATCATGTGTGCATGAAGAGTACAACCTAGAGCTCCAGTCACAGCCGTACGCAGCCCCTGCGCTGAAGACATCGGAAGATGGGGTTTTGTTGGCATTCCACATCACTTGGGGTCTGCCTGTCACGAAACTCAGACCCCAGTTACAAATGGAATCGCTGAAGCCCAATTATTTGAATCTGACCAGCAGCATCCCTGGCACAATTTTGTTGAAGACTGAGGTAATAAATAAATAAATGCAATGAAACTTGCATGATACCAAGCTGGTTTTGACAGGACCTACTAAATTTGACTACTTTATGTCACTGGGTTATCATATAATGGGAAATCTCTAAGAACAATATAAGCAATGCATGTAGCCAAAGCTCCTGATATGGTAATTAGTCTCCTGAAGACAATCAAACAATATTAATAACAGATCAGCAGAATCCATGCAAATATCAAAACAGGTAGACAAAACTTGGAGAACTGTGTTCCTAGCATAGTAATTATAGCTTTTACAGTTAATATAAAAACAGGTGACAAGACCTCAATATAAAGTTAAAATAAACACTTTGTCTGCCAACTGAACCTGACACGTAGATTTTTACATGCAATTAGAGGGTGAGAAAATAGGTTTTTGAACACCACAGTGAGCCAAATCTGAGCCTCACTAAAGTTTTGATAAGCAAATAAAACAAAAGGGTCAGATAAATTCATGAAAAATAATATGATAAACAGTAAAAGACTGTGTTTAAGAATATGCTATTCAACGATAAAAGCTCCGTTAGGCTATAAAGACATTAGATACTGTGCTGCAATAAATTAATATGGAACAAAATAGAATTAATTAGTGATGACTAGACATGTGAGAAGTTTATGCTATATGGTATGTTAATATGACAGAGGTGTTCATTAAACAAGCCCAAATGACACAAAAATTAAAATTCTCTTTTTAACAGCAACCTAATATCACGTCCTCGGTTTGTGTTACCTCTGCAGTGGGCACCCAGCTCCACAGTCCAGAGCTAGTGCCACCAGTAAATCCGAAGAGTCCCAAAGCAGTCCCAGGACCACAAGAGCGACGGCAGTTCCACAACGTGTGGCATTAGTTCCAAGGTAGCATAGACACTATAATACAGTGCAGAAACCACGGCTTAGCAAAGTTTTAGCATAGCGCTCGCTAAGGCAGTATGGCTTTGCATGTCAGGGTGACAGTATACATGATCTGCCATGGTGCTCTTCTTCACATTGTACATCATTGTACATTCATTACCTCTGCAGCCACAGGCCTGCTGTCCATTTATTCAGTGCAGCCCCTATGAGGTACACAAGCACCTTATTGCTGCTACAATGCCGGTCTTCATATTCAGGCAATGCATCATCTGTATCATTGTGAGACCAAAATAGCCCAGTGGGCGAACTTACTCAAAACTATTGCTGGTGGAACAGTTAAAGGTGGAAAGAACATCACGTGCTCTGGAAACAGGCCTGTTACCTAACCCAGGGTGGTCCCTTGAAGGCGATATGTACCAAGTACGTAGCCTGGAACTTCAAGAACACCGATGCTCCTTTCTGTCTGGTGTTCCTCTGCTTTTCTGCTGATCAACCTGAAAAGCACAAGCAGTCAGCCACTGGACACCTGCTCAGTAGTGTCTTTGTAGTTGTCTGTTACACTTTGCTGACACGCATTGCTGCTGTGTACTCTCAGCATGTCACATCATCAAACACTGTATGCACAGTACACACCTTCACCATTGGATGCTGCTGCTTGTTTGTGCCTGTGAGTCCTCCAAAGAGACTGCAGAGAGGTGGCGTGTAGAACACATGTCTGGGGGCAACATGATCCTGCTGGGCCAATAAAATTGTCTCCCTTAAGAATGAGTATCTTTTGCACTCTTGTATCCATACTGTATTCTACATGCACTCCACTATCCAAAAGGAATGATTTATCAGATGTTCCAGCAGTAATTTGTCAGTATCAGAATCAGAATAATCTTTACAGCCTACTATACTGAACATACAAGGAATTTGACTCTGGTTAAGTGGCTCCCAGTGTGCTTTTTAAATAAAAAAACAAGAACAATGATCTATTTCATTGAATATACATATAAACAATGTGAGAGAGCTCTGTGATGTGTACAGTGGTTATATTTACAGCTTATTGCACTTGGGTGTTTGATGTATCCTATTATACAATGCTTTGAGCGCTTTGAGGCACGCTGTTGCGAAAGGCGCTATATAAAAATAAATTGAATTGAATTGAATTGAATTATACAGACAAATATGGGTTAATTCTTCATGAGGGTTATGGCACAGGGGAAGGGCCTGTCATTGTGCCTGACTGTATTAGTGTACAGTGTCCCGAAGCACCATGCAGAGGGGAGGAGTTCAAACAGTTTGTGTTCATGATGTGTGGGATCTGCAGAAATCTTCTCTGCCCTCCTCTTGACCCGTGAGGTCCATAGGTCCTCTATGGAGGGCAGCCTGACACCAATGATTCTTTCTGCAGTCCTGTCTATTCGTTGGAGTTTGTTCCTGTCCTGCTTGTTTGCTGAACCAAACTAAACTATGATGGAACTGCAGAAAAAAGACTCGATAATTCCTTCCTCCACTCTTTTGAGTGTGTTCAACTTCAGGTTGTTGCAACTGCACCACAGGGCCAGCTGTTCAACTTCCTGTTTGTACGCAGACTTATTACTGTCTTAGATGAGACTGATGATCAGGAGTCTAACAGAGGGGGTCCCCTGAGGTGCAGTCATTGGTGTAGAGGGAGATGACCAGTAGGGAGAGCACACATTGCTGGGGGAGATGCCTGTGCTGATTAATCAGGTGCTGGATGTGATTTTCCTCATCCTCACCTGCTGCCTCCTGTCTGTCAGAAAGCTGGTGATCCAATGACACATGTGACTGGCCACAGTGAGCTGGGTCCGTTTGGTGTGGAAGAAGTCTGGAATAATGGTGTTGAAAGCCAACCTAAAGTCCATGACGAAGACTCATGCAAAGGTCCCCGGGGAGTCGAGGTGTTGCAGGATGTAATGCAGTGCCACACTGACTGTGTCATCCACTGACCTGTTTGCCTGGTAGGTAAACTGCAGGGGGCCAGTTTTTGATGAATTTGGTACATATACTTCTCTTAAATTTAATGAAGGACAGCTCAGTTAGTTAAGTACATTACAATTTCAGCATCCTGAAAAAAGTATAGCAGTTTTGCAGATATAAAAAAACAACAGGTAAATCACACCCTGTTTTCAGTCACACCCTCGGTGTGATATCGATACACATCCCACCATGTTCCCTGCAGCACAAAGCATGAGATGTTGCAAATATGTTTCTGTATGATGACTCATTTGAAGGTTATATATGTGATGCTTTTAAATGGTGCAAGTGTGAAAAGGGACGAGCAGGACTGTTGTTTGATGATGAAATGTCTTCTTCTGAAAAGTTTTACTGCCAGTGCATTATTTATGCATATCTTACCTTCCTTGTGAAATATTTGTATTTGAGGTCTTGGTCACCGTGCAAAAGGCACTGCCTGTAAGGCATTTGTATCACATCATAAAACAACTGACTTGATGAAAGGCTACCTTGTGAATTATTAATACAACTGAGGTCACCCAGAGCTTTTATGTTTAAGCAGTCTGGGAGCCTGTTCTATCCCACAGAAATCTGTTTGGTTTTTGTGTAATGTTTCTGAATATGAGTGAGTCAGATCAACTATTTGTGTCCTGTTTTTGGTATTGAAAAAAAAAAATATATATATATATATATATATATATGTATTAATTTATGAACTACATTTTGAGGATGTGAGAAGAGCATATGTGGTATAACAGCAGATGATGGTAAGAGCTTTCTTTTTGCACTTCCCATCCTACTCTGGACCACACACCTCTTTCTCTCCTCTCTGCCACTGATAATAAAGCACTTCCTGTACTCGCTCTGTGGTTTGGGACTTGCCAGACCCTCAATACCTACAACATGGCAGTCTGTGCCTCTGAGCAATGTACTGGGCTGCAGTTTCCTCTACCATACAGTGTAATCTACCACAAAGCTCCAAGAAAATAAGATGTGCCAAATCAAATCAGTACAACCAATATAAGTTAATATCGCACTTCAGAAGCGCTGTGCTACACACGGCCCACGGATTGACTTTGCATTTGATTCTGGTTATTTCATGTTTTGACAGCAGGAATGCTTTGTGCAGCATGTAAGCGTGTACATAAATCGTTTCAAAATGTTTAAGGTAACTATTACTCAAACTGGCTATTTCATTTGGCTAAAAGGTCAGGCTATGAAATATGTTGGGCATGTTTGGGAATACAACAGAGCCGGAAGAGCCTGATTGCTACAGATAATGAGATGAACGGTTTGAACGGAAAGTGCCGGAAACTCTGCGGAGCTCGCAGTAAATCACAGGCAAGCCAACCAATGCCACTCACTACGTTTTCGAGGAACCGCAGCAGTTCAGCACCGAGACTTCTGAACAGCGAGCAACGCTTCACCGCATACTGCAATCCAACCAGTGACACCTCTTCCTATCATTTATTTTGCGCAAAAGAGGGAAAATATGTTTTGCGTTTTTACTGTGTTTGGTTAAAGTGATAAAAGTACGTGATAAAAGTGGCATATTTGTGCAAAACAAAGCCGATGTTTTGCAATCCTTTGCTTGTCACAGTGTAAATGTTCTTGACGTCCAGCGGCGATGCTGCGGTGGAGGGTAACCAGAAGCGCGAAGCGCCGGGACTTGTAGCAAGGCGGCTGATACGGTGCTGAAGTGCAGAAGAGCCCTGTCTACTCAGAAGGATGCTAGTGTGCGATGCCTGGCGTCAGAGAGGACGAGATCTGTCAGAGGGCGCTGGGACTCCTGTCGGAGCTCTGCTCTAAGGGAGAAGTACAGAGCGAGAACTGTTTGGATTTCACATACCATTTTCGCGACCTTACCAAACCGAGGCAAACAGACGCAGGTAACTCGATCTGCCCTTTCAGTAACGAATAGGACTTGTTTATTCTGCGCCTACTCCTCTTTGTTTCTGCTTCCTTTACAATAATTTTCAACGACTTACTGTGCAAAAATTATGCGAATAACCGGCGTGTTCGTACTTCTGCTGAATAGGATTCAATTTCTATAGCATAATGCTTACATTACTTTAGGAAAGGAGATACATTTTATGAAGTGCCTACAAACCAAGTGTCCTTTTAAAAATGCTGTACTTCTTGGGGAACCCATCGCAGTAGACATGAACTTGTTGCAGAGGCGCATTTCGGACACTTAAAGTTGTTTTTTCAGGGCGCAGCATCTGGTACAGCGCACAGCGCTTTCTTTGCAAGCTGTCTTCACACTCCACTGATGCGCCGCCCTAGAGGGAAATTATGAATTATGATTTTAGAGTTTGTATTAATAAGTGTCCACCTCGTTTGAGATATGCGTTAACGCATACTTGCAAATGAGGAATTAATTAGAGTTTCATTGTTGTTAAATCTGTTGTCATCGCGTTGTGTTAAAAAAGTGGAGTTAAAAATACTTCCAAATTCATGCGCTGTTCCTTTAGGCTGCTCTATAAAACTACGCTTTTTTGAGTCAAAATATAATGACATTAGTCACAATATTTACTGGTTTGTCAGTGTTCTCTTCAGATACGGGAGTATATAAAATCTACTATACTAATTTTACTTAATTATAGAAAAAATGAATGTCAAACGCTTGAAAACATGTATTATCCCTTACGTATTCACACAGATTTTCCCGAATAGACAAGTGGCTGATTTACATTTGAAAGGTTTTTAGATTTATTTTACCATGTCATATTAAGATGCCTTTAAGAGTAATCTGGTAAAGCAATTACCCCAGCCGAGACATTTACGTGGGGACGTTGCAAAGACGACTGCTGAGACCAGGAGGGTGCAGGTTCAAATGGACACCCCTGTAAATGTAGATTTCAATTATCATTTATACTAAGTAATCCTTCCCTTTCTTTTTCTTGTCAGCCATTGAGAATGAGTATTCACACTTTATATAAAGGTTAAAACAAATAATTTGATAATCTCTACACATTGACGTAAGTAGAAAAGCTGCTATTTTATGATAAGAACTAAATTATTTCCTTGTGACCGTTCAGGGCACAGAGTTGTAGTGCTCCCAGCGCTTCTTATCTGATGGATCAGATAACCTACAGTAAAGGAAGCTTTCAGTGCCTCTGTGCTCACAGACTTGTGTGTGGGCGCACCATTTCAGTCTGAGACAGCCAAGTGTGCTGCATTCTTCTTCAGTCTAGGAGAAAACTGTGCGGACAGCCTCTCTGTGAAAGGTGTGTGTCTCCTTAAGTCTAGCAGGGTCATATGAAAGTCTCAAATGTGTCTACACCCAGCATCATCCTTAAAGACCTGTGGTTTTATATACTACTACTGACAACATTGTGTCAACACACTCTGCCTGTGAATGAAAGGCATTTGCATATTCTAGTGCAATATGAAAGATATGTGTATCTGAGCCTTTGACTTCCAAGTGTCTCTGTGTTCCCTTTCACTTCATACATCTGAGTGTTTTTCCATTTTCCTTTAGTCAAAGACATTTGAACAGGATTGTTGTGTACAGGGCCAGTCTGCTTCACTCATGAAAACTCACATAATGGTGTTCAGGTGAAGAGGCTCCGTGTGGATTTCATGTAGACATACCCCAGGGCTGGTGATTATGCGCTAGTAAGTGGTGATGCATTTGCATTGTGCATTCTCACAGCATCATAACATTTCTCTCAGACGTAGGCCGGTGTAAACCGAGTCTCTCTCCTTAATGACACCTTCCCACGGTGGCTCCTTAAACTGGGACATACTACAGGGATGAGATATTAGTAAGTGACATCTTCAACAATGTGTTAAGATTTTAATGCTTTGCTGGATACATGTTTATAAAAAGATAGACATGCACACGTTTTTTTTTCTGGTGGCTAAATAGCTTTAGTCATCACAGTAAATATATAATAAATGTTCACTCACAGTAACATTCGATTTCATATATATTGTTCTATTACATTTTAACAAAGACAGAATATAATGACTCAAACTGCCTTGTTTGATTTTCGTTTAACTTTTTACTTAACGTTGTAATGTCCTCAGTTTATAAAAGCAGTGGCTGTTATAGACCCACATTTAAAGTGGCTGTTGCATTGAAAGCAAATAATTTTTTATTGAAAGATGTATGAGTTTTGACCTTGGAAATGTAACATTTTGCTTTGATCAGAGTTTGTTTAGACAAAACATTAGATGTAATATTTTATTATGATGAGTCATGATGCTCAGTTGCCCTGTGGTGGGTTGGCGCCCCGCCCTGGGTGTCCCCTGCCCTGCGCCCTATGTGCTCTGGGATGGGCTCCA
>JABJVR010001587.1:0-17500 GCA_025773905.1 Chitala chitala
GCCCTGGGTGTCCCCTGCCCTGCGCCCTATGTGCTCTGGGATGGGCTCCAGGTTTCCCCGCAACCCTCACCAGGAATGAGCGGTTAAGAAAATGGATGGATGGATGTGTCTGTTAACTGTACTTAGAGTTAGTATGAAAAGTAGTTTTTGAATAAATGTACTTAAGTATTGAAAGTAGAAGTATCTTGTTTAAAAGCCCCTTCAGTAGCATTTCCATGCTT
Source organism: Chitala chitala (assembly GCA_025773905.1). Lineage (NCBI taxonomy): Eukaryota > Metazoa > Chordata > Actinopteri > Osteoglossiformes > Notopteridae > Chitala > Chitala chitala. The sequence goes on from JABJVR010001587.1 coordinate 222, forward strand.
AAAACCTTAACACCTTGATTTAAATGCGCTCAGAAACACTAACAAGTCTTCACCATATTGGGAAGTAAGCAGAAGTAAGCAGGCCTCTTCCCAATTTCTAGTTGAGGTTCATCAAAAATGTTTAACTTTAACTTGGCCTAATTTGTGCTCAGATTTGTATTTACTTTAATAATGTGCATAGCTGTAATGACTGTGGAATTTAGATTTTTTTTTTTAGTCATCATCCTGACTGTACCATACCACAGGCGATTTGTGTACTGTTAATGTGTCATATTATGTTTTTAAAAATTATCTCACTACAGGTTTCTGTAATTTAAACAGCTAATTAACCTTTCTTTAGAATTGCATAAAAAGTTAACCGTAATGTGTTTAAGTTAATTTTAATGTTTTTACAAAGAAAAAAAAAAAAATCATGCTACAATTGACCCTGCGTTAGCTGCTTGCCACTACAGGCAAATTTCTTAGCCTGATTTATAACTGGCTAACATTAATGTTGGCAAAATCAATAATGCAGCATGGCTAATATGTAGCCTACTTAATGTGAGATTCACAGTCACAGTACTGACATAATGTTAACATATGTTAATATTTAAAAAAAGTTAAGGGTAAAAGTATTGTGTTTTATACCTTTACCACATAACTGTATAACGTTTGTCTTTGTGTTAACTTACCTCAGTGTGTTTGTTGAGGTCAACTGGGAGTTTTTGAATGCCAGAATTTTTACAGTTTGTGTCTTGCTGTCATGGCTGCACATATTTGCGTAAGAGTATCAGCTAAGTGAAACACTGTAAATCTCTGCTCGTCCTCCTCAGGGTGCCCCTGGGTGTGCTCTGGGTGTTGGCTCTGGGCAGCATATGGCTGTACCTTCTGGAAGTCCCTAGTCCCCAGTCCGTGCCACACTATGGACCAGCCGTTGGACTTTTTGGCCTGGCCGCTCTGCAGGAGCTGCTGGCAGAGCCCCTTTGGGTGTTGGCCCAGGCCCACATGTTCGTCCGCCTAAAGGTGACGCACCGTGCGCGCTCACGCGAGCTGCTCTGCTGCTGTCACTCAGACTTTGCCGCTCATGTTTTACAGGTGGTAGCAGAGAGCTTGGCGATGGTGGCCAGATGTTGTCTGACTGTTGTGCTCGTGGTTTCAGCTCCACATATGGGACTTTACATCTTTTGTGCAGCGCAGGTGTGTGAGCATACGAGTCTAGGTAAAGAGAGACTTACTTAACCTCGCAGTCTAAAGACCAGCAGGTGAGAGTTCAGGCTTAGAGCAGCCTTATGGTGTGTGTGCGTTTCCTCTCTCTGTAAAACTGTGCGCCAGTGCTATGTTTTTTAGTAAATAAGTGACATAAGTAATGTGGCTGGAGTTTAAAGTGTGCTCTGACTTACCACGAACTGTGTGTCCTCAGCTGCTCTACACAGGATCTCTGGTGGTCTGCTATACTTGCTATTTCCTGTATTTCCTGGGCTCTGCAGAAGCAAACAGAATGTCCTTTCCTGTGTCCAGTGTTAAGGAGCTGCTGCCCTCCACAGGGACTGGAGAGGTGAGTGAGCTCCTGGCCACAGGTGCTGGGCTGCCATTCTCCCCAGGATGCTAACGTAATGGACATTGGACATTTTAATGATGGTCCCTTTGATGGGTTTCTCTTTCTCTCGCGCTAACAGACACCGTTCTTTTTTAGGCAGGCTACACATATACCTGTAAAGAGGCACCACAGATGAAATCTTACTGAAGTTGTTCGTTTGAAGCACGCCGTCTGCCTGGTTCCATCTGACCTTTATCACCATATTTACAGGCGTCTGTTTTTGCTTTGTTTCTGCTAGTCCGGGATAAACAAAAACCTGGCCAGGCTGACGTGGAGCTTCTTCAAGCAGTCTTTCCTCAAACAGATCCTGACAGAGGGTAATGAGCTTAAGATAGCCTCCATTGAAGTCATGCATAACGCAGTTTTACCAATTCCGTGTCGTCTGTGCTGGTCTGTTTCAGGTGAGCGCTATGTGATGACCTTCTTAAATGTACTGACCTTTGGAGACCAAGGTACGTTACATATTGAAAAATCTTTCCAGGGTGCTCTCATTTGCGTTCTTTACTTTGCATGTTAAGGTGTGGAGGCAGGGTTTAGTCTTCCAAACATGCTATACAGGAGTCGTATGCACTTATATTCACTGGATGGTTTAACACAACAGCCAGTAAAGTGATCATTGCCAACGAGCTGGCCAATGGCATCGCTCGATGAGCCCCGTCTCCTGCACACAGCTAAACCTCATCCCTCCCATCTGTACTGCCAGCTTCATGTCCCTTATTACGGTAATCGTTTTGTTACCCTGTGTGAAATGTTGCCTCCAGGTGTTTACGATATTGTGAACAACCTGGGCTCCATGGTCGCTCGCTTTGTCTTCCTGCCCATTGAGGAGAGCTTCTACGTGTTCTTTGCCAAGGTGCTTGAGCGTGGGCGAGAGGTCAGGCAGCAGAAGCAGGTGAGTGTAGAACTGCCCACTCACTCACACTTTTACACAGGTGGAGCTGCAGCCAGGACACTTGCTTTTCTTCTCTTGAGTAAACCAGGTTCCAGTAGGCTTTGGTTTTGTCTATATTTACATGTCATTTTGACAGAAAATGTCATATTTGTGTTCATCAGAGGTAAACATTTCATGATGGTTCTTTATGTATTCAATATTTTTTTCCTGTATCCAAAATAAATGATGTAGCCCACTTATGAAAGCCGCACTATTACACATTTTTTTTTGAGGCGATGTGGACTAATCACAGAGTGCTTCTTACTTGTGCTTAACCGCACACGTCCCTGTTACATACAGTCAGGCAGTGTTTTATAAGTGCTGATTGAACTGCAGGACGACGTTGCCATAGCGGCAGACGTGTTGGAGTGTCTGCTGAAGTTGGTCTTGGTCATTGGCCTGATCATCACAGTATTTGGATACTCCTACTCTAACTTGGCTCTGGACATCTACGGCGGCTCTCTGCTGAGCAGCGGAACAGGTGGGTCGGAGAAAGGACCGCTTACTGGCATGTTCCGGGAAAGCGAGGTTTGCCTGATGGAGACACAAAAGTCAGAGCGGTATGAGCTGCCGTAGTCGTCGCCATGATTAATCTCCGTGGGCTCTCGAGACTGACTCCGCTGTGCTACACAGGGCCTATGTTACTGCGCTGCTATAGCGGCTACGTGCTCCTCCTGGCAGTCAACGGGGTCACGGAGTGCTTCACCTTTGCTGTCATGAGCAACGAGGAGGTCGACAGGTCAGTGGTGGGCGGGGGGTGGATTACAGCACTAACAAATACATACTTAAACTATATGTAATATATTTATTTAGTGGCAAGGTAAGTTCCTGTGCTAACACTCTCAAATGATGCAAAAGTTGGTGTCATTTGATCTCCATGGAAACATGCTAACCCTACACCTTGCTCCATAGGTACAACGTGGTCATGTTGGCACTGTCTGTCTCCTTCCTGGTTTTGTCCTATTTCCTCACATGGTGGCAAGGCAGCGTGGGCTTCATCCTGGCCAACTGCCTCAACATGGCCCTGCGCATCACCCACAGCCTGCGTTACATTCACCGCTACTTCCGGGGGAGCCCGTGGGCACCTCTGCGTGGCCTGTATCCAGCCCCCACTGTGCTGCTCGCCCTCGGCCTCAGCGCTGCCCTCACTGCCGTCTCGGAGGTGCACATCACTCCTCTTCCATCACCTGCAAGTGGGCAGTGGTGTTTGGCAGTGCCAGTCTGCTGGTCTGACCACTGAACAAGCAATGTCAGATAACTGTCAAACACAAATTACAATAACGACTTCATCTATCAGGGACAGATAATTACATTGTTTCCATAGGAATTTTTTCCACTGACAGCAACCAATTTGTCCTACTGGTAAAAAAGTTGAGTAGCCCAAGCCTGTCGGTACACAGGGTCTGTTATTAAAAATGAGTCTTGGGTGTTTCTGCTACTGAAGTTAGTGGTGAATAGGTCAGGCGTACAGTCACTGACTCACCTGCTGGTGTGTTGCAGGTCACTCTGTGCTGTGACAGGGGCTGGCAGCTCAGGCTGGCCCACGTCGCCGTGGGGACGGTGTGCCTGCTTATCGTGCTGACCTCGGTCCTCCTGGCTGAGACGCGTCTGGTCCGCTTTATCCGCACGCAGCTGCTGACCCGCTACGCCAGGAAAGAGACCTAGACGAAAAGGCATCGTTGGAGACGACTGTCCCACAAGGACCCTTCTGTCCAGAAAACGAACGTTTTTTGTGAGGCTTTAGACAGACTGATGTGATTCATTTGGGTTTCAGGTGTTGGACTGAATTTGCACATGGCCGAAGTGGAGTTTTCATTTTTAAAGAAATTTCAGTACTGAGCAAAGAACACAATCAATGTCAAATAGATGATTTTACTGGACCAAGAATATATGTCAGCAGCACAGAACTTGAAATAAGTAGAAATGTGTGTTTGGTGAAATGATGCAGGACCTGTCAGGTACGGATTACCTACCGCCTGCTAGACAACGTCTGTTACCTCTCATAACAGGTTTGACTTTTTTATTTTATTGCCGTATATTGTTCTTTACACCCGTAGCAATTAATGAAAGGCAATTAAGTTGGTATAAATTAGATTTGTGTTTTCAGGGTTCTTGTCTGCTTATGCTGACCAGCTAAAATAACAGTGAATGTATAATTATATTTTGAAACGCTGATTGAATACAGAAGTGTCAGACCTGAAACTGTAAATTACAAGTGTTTTCGTTCCGTATGTAACACTGCCCATTGATTATGTAGCTTCATAGCTGCTCTCATTACACTTAGTGTATGAAACGTTTAATGCACAATTTACATCTGAAAGTCTTACATGTGTAAAGTATAAGAGTATAAAATATTTTAGTTGTTCAGGGAGTTTGTATGTCATTTTTTAGGCCATTTGAGCACAGATGTATATAAATCTCCATATACTTTCAGGTAGCTGTAGCTATACAATATGTCCATCCTGTTCATATACCTTTCTAAGTTAAACCTAACGATGGTATATGTGCAAAATGTGGTATTAGTTATGGCTTAAGTTCCCAGCAACACCATCATCAATATACAGATCCTTTAAATAATTATTGTGGTGAATGTCAACTAATCTTTGCTGATTTTAAAAAAAGGACTAGTGCACTTGAATATTTAAGTATTTACTGGAGTAACGAAGAGAACACATTTTACAACTAACACTAGTAATATATAAACGGGCTGCTTATGTAGCATATACCATGTAAACGCCTTGCTATAAGTGCGGTGTATTTTCGTTTGTCTGAGTATAGAATGTGCATATGAAGCAGAGACCGTACCGCTGTGGTAGGAGCCTCTGCTTGTTAGGATGCAACTCTTATTTCTTCCCCAAGTGAAGGGCTCTAGTCTTTATTCCAGCAGATTAATCCTCTTGTTTGATAGCTCTGAATGGGCTGTGGCTGAGTGGGTTTGAGCTCCGGCAGAGCTGTCCATGTTACATGCACCACAGAATTTCAAGCGCGTGTCTGAGGTGGACCCCCTTGTGCAAAATCACTCTATCAACTGTCAGCAGAACGAAATGAGATACAGTTAAAGAATCCATTTGAACGCTGTAGGACTGGTGATGGGGGTCTGGACCGGTGAAACGTGGTGTCTGTAGGTTAGTGCTGTTACATAGACCAGGACATGGCAAAAAACCCATAAGGCTGATTCCATGCTAGTTATCAATGGTGAAAAAGGATGCCAATTTGATTATGTATGTAGAACTACATAGAAATGGTACAAGTTGCAACGTTATTCCAGAAATTGATGGTCACTGGACAGTATAAGATAAACATACTGAAACGGATCCGTATGTCTATCATCTTGACGTAGTGGGTGGAGAAAAACGGACAGCTTTGTTTAACATGTAACCTCTAATTTATGTTGTTTTGTATTTGCAGTGGTTTTTGAAGTTGGCTTGTTATCCGTACTGGAAGGCAATGTAATTGCCAGCTTTTGCAACAGAAATGGTGAAACGTTTTTTTCATACACATTCTCCAACTGGAGTGTCATAAGAGGAGGTGCTTACACTCCAAACTTTTTTTTTTATGTGGGTGTGCTTTTATGGAAGTACCTACTTTTTGTTTTGTGTCTTCTTTCTGTTACAGTTTTAATTAGAAAGACACACTAAGTTTAATTTATGTGATGATTGAGATCAGCAGTTTTAGTTATCAGGTTCAGAAAAGTACTCAAATGCCTCCCACTGGACAGTATTGAGCCCTCAGGGATGTACTAGGTGACAAAGGCGAGTATAAACCTAATATACCTTTTTCACAGCTATCACTGTGAAATATACGGCATTGTTATTTTTAAATGTGCATTTATGTAATGTATATGTGGAAAGCAGAGCCTGTTTAATAAACACTAGATGAACAAGGTCAGCAGCCTACCAGAACTACCAGTATGTTGTTTTAAAGGGTTTCCTGCTTCCTCTATTTAACGTTGACCCATGAACATTGGATTCATGAACTGTCGTCTTTTTGGTTTTTAAAAATTTGAGTAGGTCAATATTTAATGACCACCCAATCTTGGAAAACTTAATTTGTTCATGTTTGGAAATTAACCCAACTATTCCAATTAGTTCCAATGAATAGCCTATTTAATTAGGTACATTAAGTATTGGAGTTTTTTGTACACTGGGAAAATGCGCATAAATTTAAAATTCTTTCTTTAAAGCTAAGCAGTCGGGTTGTTAATTTTGTATATTTACAGCTGTAGAGGTTATGCAAGGGAAAATATTTACCCACTTCACATGTTCCTGTCAACTCACACATCTACGTGGCGCAACGTGGTAGGTGCGTTAACAATTAAAGCTACCTGGAGTACGTCATACACTTAATTCAGGTTGATGCTTGAATGTGTTACTACACCGCGAATGGCACCAGGTCTTAGGGGAAGTATTAAAGCATTTGGAGCCAGGGAGATTATATGGGCGGAATACACGTTAAGTGGGACATTGTGTCCGTTTCCTATCTGTATTGTAATGTTGTTATTTTATTATTATTATAGGTACGCATTACATAAAACACTTGATTCATGTTACCAATTAAGTGATTCTATGAAGAATGGAAACGACACACGTTTTGTTCCCGCGTTCAAAAAAAGCAAATTAAATTGATCTCAGCATGTTCATCATGTTTGCGTTTAAAAATAAATTTTCATAATAACCGAGCGAAAAACACCGGACGCAATCAGTTATACTGACTAGTGAAGAAGTCCCAGTAATGTGACTTGTTTTCGCAATTTGCAAAAAACGTTGCAACGATGAGTGTACCCATCAAATTTCTACACACTATTACCAGTAAATTATTTTGCTGTTTTAGGTGGGGACAAATCGGTCACTGTAGTCCATGTGTTCATATTATTCCTCTGTAGGTGTTTTGAGGAATAAAGCGCGTTACATCGGCTGAAGCGTCCTTCGTTACTGCTACAGAGTATCAGCACAAAGCCCTGCAGATATAGATTCAAAACGAGGTGACTTGTACATAAACTTTTAAGAATTAAAACATTTTCTAAACACAGAAATATATTTGATTAAAGACTGTTTAATAGTGCATGCATGATTTGTTTTTCAAAAAAGTGGATGCGTATTTAGGCGGCTAAGCATGCGCAGTTGTAACCTGTGCCATATTGGAATGAGGTTATAACCGACAAGTCGAGCTGGGAGGCAGCCTCTGAAATCAACTTTATAAAACTACAATCAGGTGAGGGTAAATATTTTAATTAATTTCTTAAGTAGAGTAAGGCCCGCCCAAAGCGACAAGTATCGTTTAATGCATTTTAACCTCATGCGTGTCTTTTTTCTCGCTGCTGAAAAGATATGGGTTTGGGTCTAAGCACTTATTGCTGTATAGCAGCAGCTTTGACGTTTTAGTAACTTGGAGCTCAGTGCAAGTGTAAAAAGACAGCCCATCTACACTACGTATCAGACAATGTTTATATGTTTATTTCAAGTGGACCGCAAAAGAGAAACAAGAAATACTTTGATTTGTCAACGGGCGCAATTTTCTTTTCTTTTTCTTTTCGGTGTCGTTGCTTGTGTTAGAAGTTGCGGGGTCTCGCATTTGCATGCGACGCGATGGCTTTAAAATGATGTGACTAAATAAATTTAGTGTTTTCGGCAATCACAGACGACTGGAAGGTTCTGCTCCAGAGTATGCAGCGATGCATAAGTGTGTCTAGCGATGCCTGTGTAGTTAGCGTTACATAAACACACGTTAGCTAATTGCAAAATTCCTTACGACTGCAGCATATTTATTGAAATTCTGCACGGGCTATAATATCGACTGTAAGATACGATTAACTGTATATTCAGCGTAACGGCGTCTTGTGTAATTACAGAGCATTGGGTAAATACACAAACAGAATGCGGTTTTTCCGCTAAATTTCGTTTTAACCTAATTTCCGTATAATTTCTTCACACGGAAATCGTGTGCTTTAAAATATAGCGGTCGCAGAGCGGCCAACTTTCTGCGACCAGCTGTTGGTGGGATTCGAAAGCCGTGCGTGTGACACATGATCGAGTCCCAGCGGTTGCGCGCGACGGTGTGCTCGCGTGCTGGCACGAGGGCTGGCAAGTGTAGGAGCGCGTGGCGCCGCTGAGGCATGGGCAGAGCGTGCGCTCGGGCATCGCGCTCAGGTCCACGAATGCGGTGGCGTTGTGACCGTAAGGGGTTCTGCATGCAAAGTCATTTAAATCTCCAGTTCTTGGTATGGAAGAAAAAAAAAGTTAATGACCGCAATAAGAAGAGGCAATTCTTTGCACTAAAGTCATTTACATTCATGTTGCTGTTATATAAATAGCCTGTGCGATCTCCTGGTCACGCCCTCGTATGCTTACTGTAAGACAGTAGGAAAGACTTCCTTGTTCCGTTTAGCAGGGATGACTCCTGAAAACGGTCAACCTCCAACACCTCTCTAAAGTGCTGGGGTGGAAACAACACGCATTAGAAACCCATAGAGGCTAGCCGGTTATTTAATGATTTCCACTGATTTTACATTTTGTACATAAATAAATGCGAAATGCAGTTAATTTGTCCAGCCTTCTGGAAACGCCAGATTTTGAATGTACTGCATCCCAGTACTGTTTTATTACAGTTTTACAAGTAATTTGAAATAGTATTTTTAAATACAGTTTGGGCCTCGTATAGGCAGTGAAAACTAAATACATGTGATATTCCATGAAATTTATGTTTTGTGTGTGAATATTTGTTTTGCAATGCATAATGTTTCTTTATCCTTTAATAATTGTATCCTTAGAAGTTCAATATTATAAAATGAACTCAATTGTTGTGTTTAGCTTCATTTTAATGAAAATGAATGCATAAATCTGGTTGTCAACTGTAATTAAGATAAGGTATTGGCATGTATAGAATTTTTAAATGGGTATCTTTTCAGTGGTGTGGGATAGGCTGCTGGATGTTTCTGTCTGTACTGTTTCTTGTAATCTCACTTTTCAGGCTCTTAATCCTCACCAGCTATTTCAGTGTCATTTCAAATGGTTGGATGTCATGGTGTTGTGCTGTGATAGGTGTACAAATGTGCAAGAGAGGCTTTTTAAAAGCCATTTCCTTCAGTCTAGACCTGAGGCAAGTTTGTGTGCTACAGAAAGAGTGTGTGTGTGTGTGCGTGTGCGTGTGTGTGTGTGTGTTTAGTTTCTTTCCTGATGTTCGCCTCTGTCATGGTCTGAGGAAGTTATTACATTTCCTATGAAGGATTATATGTTCTTAGTAAAATTAAAGCTCCCATCTGAAATTCTTATTATAGTTCTATCCATAAATTTATATAACCCAGTACAGATAATTTGTGTAATTTCATTTGTTATTTTAATTAATTCAGTACAGTTTCAATTCACTTTATTTTTATATAGTGCCCTTCACAGCAAGTTGCCTCAAGGTGCTTTCAGGGAGGAGCTCTGGTCATAGGAATAATTACAACTATTGGAATAGGGTAAAATTAAAGTTTAAAATGCTTTCTTTAAAGCTAAGTAATCATGTTGGGTGACAACAACGGAGGAGAGGAACCGAAACCTCCGCAGTATGGAGGGAAAAAAGCCTCTGGCATTCCAGGGTTGATTGGCTGCCCAACCCGCATACAGCATGCTAATACTAACATTATAGAATACAGAATCAGTATGTGAATGTCGATGTGAAGCCAGTCTGTGCCAGATGTAACAGTTTGTCTCTATAGGCTTGCAGAATCCCTTGGGTGAAGGCCACATCCACAAGGGTACACGTGGTGTCAGTGACTTCAACATGGCATCCAACTCAGATCACCGGTGCCCAGACAGGATTAATGTAAAATTTTTGTGATGGCAAATAGCTTCACTTGTATAGTATTACGAAATAAATTTAGCATGATCAGCCATGTTTTTGTAAAGCTGTTGAACGTCTTAGAAATTCCGATATGAGTAAACCTATGAGCATAACTGTATATCCTGAAATTCTTAGAAAGGACAGTATGAGATCACCATGCTTTTATGATGAACACTCAACAGCTATAAATAAAATTTTTCAGCTGTTTGCAAATGTCTGCTTTGAGCATGTTTGTATTTGGCAATTCACTTTTAAAATACTGTCAGATCTGTAAATATAAATACGTGTTTCACTTTGAGTTCAGATTAATCTGACATCCATCTTGTCACTCATAAATGGGTAGCTGTGTAGACTTGGAAAAAAACCTTTTGGACAAGAGATGAAATGTCTTCAACATTTCCAAGCAAGTCCAACTGCTGCAGAACAGCAGTTGATGTAGTTGAATGTTATCTTGCAAATCATGCTAGTCACTTCAAGTCTGACCAGCTCTTCTGTCTTGATCATCGATTTTCTCACCAACACCATTGTATCTGATGTCAGATGGGTGTCAGTCACTTCCTATTCCCACACTAACACAGTGTTCTTTCTCACAGTGGGTTTCCTCAAGTTGAGATATCAACAACACAACTTGTGAAGCTCTTGCGTCTGCTGCTCGTGTTGTTTGTTTTTGTTGATCAGCAGAAGTGAATGCAGAGAACAGCTAACTTGTTTCTGCCACCTTTGGTGGCTGGTTGCTTAGTCCATGTGATTTTGAATGATGTAAGAGGTCTTTCCAATTATTTTAAGTACTCCATCCTGTTTTACAGCTAGGTGGTGGTATGAGCAGTTGACTGATTTGTCTGAGTGTTCGGGTTGGAGAAACGACCCAGAATTTCTGTCTGCAAACCGGTCTAAGAGTGTGGGCATGGAGTGCAGTCTGGTGGACTCTGGTGAGCTGGGTGTGTTTTGGCTGTTTTTAATATTAAACCAGTACTGACAATAGATAAAGCCTTTAATGTGAAGAGCTGAGATCTTTAAGGCTGACGGGAGCTGGGTGCTTTCTGCTCTGTGGGTTTCAGAGGACACTCACTGCATGGAGGACTCAGACTTCAGCTGGGAAGAGTACCTGGAGGAGCACCAGGCTTTGGCTGTCCCGCACCATGCCTTCAAACACGTGAGTTAATGGGCGGGCAGATCAGCGTTTCGCGCTGGAAGGTTGGTATGTTCAGTGATCTTAGCCCAGGCTTGATGGAAGAGGAGACCATGGTTTTATGGAAAAATTATTTGGCCATTTTAAGTGTGGCGACTCTAGAAATGTTTCCATTTCACTTCAGTGGTAACCTGGCGTGTGCAGGTTTTAGTGCCATCCTTTGGTTCTGCAGCAGAAAACACATGAACAGTGCTGGGGTCTAATAAATTCCACCCCACCCCCCTACAGGTGGACCGCAGCTTGCAGACTGGTGTGACCCCAGGCATGAAGCTGGAGGTCCCTCTCCGTGACACGCCTGACACCTACTGGGTGGCCACGGTTGTCACCACCTGTGGCCAGCTGTTCCTTCTGCGCTACGAGGGCTTCAATGACGACCGCCACTCAGACTTCTGGTGTGACATCATGACTGCTGACCTGCACCCGATTGGCTGGAGCAGGCAGCATGGCCGGGCTATGAGACCCCCAGAGGGTGAGCAGAAATGAAAACAGAACTACCTGTATGCATTTTGTGTTGGTTTTTAAATAGTTTAGTTAGTGTTTTAGCTGCCACTGCAATTAATTTAAGATTATTTTTCACTTAATTTCCCTTTGCATGGTCTTTATAATTGGAATTGGTTTTCCTCCTGTTTTGTTTCTCATTTTTGCCAAATTGTACTAGTAATGATTGGAGATAAGGTTTACTCAGTTTGGGCAGTACAGAAGGATAATGTTCCTGTACCCATTGAGAATTAGGCAGAAAAGAAGGTTTGTCTTTTATGGTCTCTTTTGATCTCATTACGGGGAAAAGGGTTTTGAAATTCTTACTCAAAATAGTTAGGGTAGATGTAAACTGTGTGGTAACTTACTAAACTCTAAAACCATGTTACCTTCAGCTGTCCGTGAGAAGTGTGACAACTGGGACGTTCTCCTAGAAAACGTTCTGGCAGAGGCATGCAGCGTTCCAGCCCACCTACTGGATGGGGTGAGTGAGCAGTGGAAGTGCCGTGCCACGGAGAGGTCATGCTCTTTCAAACAAGGGGTTATGGTGTCATATCCCTCAAACCCCAACTATGGGATTTCTTTTCTGACCATATGCTGCATGTTTGGGTGAGGTTTGATGCTTTTTCGTTATTGAAGTGTGTTTTTCCAGTGTAGTTCAGGCGATAGGTAGTTCGGTACACTTGGTGGTTGTAAAAATCCAGTGATGATGTAGTGATATTGTGGTCAGTTTTTAATTTAGTTTATTTTTATTTTGGATTTCAGCCTCATCGTGGAAAGACCCCTCTGGACCTGCTGGCACCAGGAGTGAGTGTGGAGCTACAGGACCCGGGCGATGCTACGGCCGCCTGGGTAGCAACGATCGAGGAGAATGTGGGCGGGCGGTTGTGCCTTCGCTATGCTGGCACCGAAGGACTGGCGCCCAGTCACGGCAGGATCTGGCTTTTCTACCTGCACCCACTGGTGCACCCACCTGGCTGGGCAAAGGAACATGGCTGTACCCTCATTCCTCCTGCTGGTCAGTGTTGGTGTTGCACTTGAACAGTGACAGTGCAGGTGGCCAATAAGGATATGTGACAAATTTAGTACAAAAGCAAAAGGCACCCCAGAATCAGGGTTTGAGCAGTAGGGGCAGGTTTAATTGTTTAAAAAGAAAAGCGCAAGCTGAAATTTGATGTATGCTCCAAATGAATTGTTTTTTAGTAAATGTTCTCTATAGTGCGATTGGTGTCAATGCAAAGTGTGAGAGGGACTTCGTTGGTGCAGGATTTTCTACCAACAATTCATTAATTTGACCATAATCTTAATTACAAATCAGTTACATCCTTGCTTCTCTTCATTGTTCCTGAGTGTGCACTTAGTTGTCTTAATTAGTTGAGAGAACATAAGCGTTACAAAGAAGAAAGATAAAAGTGAGACGCTTGTGCTTTAAGATTCTTAAGAAAAATACAAATCGCACAGTACAGTGTTGCTCTAACTGCGGACTCAGCAAAAATTGTCTGTGTAATTTAGTCAAACCAATAATCATTAACTGTATTAAAGTTGTAATAATTAATGAACAGCAGAAATGCATGACAATGACAAAGAATGCTTAATTTATTACATGAATTGCATCATCAAAGGGAAATTGATTAAAAGATCAAACATGTACCTTACCTGTTTAAAAAATTAAGAAGCAACGTCAGTAAGTCTGTTGTGCTTTAAAAAATCTTATTAAAAGTCAACAATGCTTGTTTAGATTTTCTTTGATTGACACAGTAATCAATTATAATAATTATAGACAATGCTTACTTGACACTATGGTTCAATTAACAGCAGAAATTGGCTGAAACATAAACCAGCAGCCGCTGCGGCCCTCCAGGACCGTGCTTTACGTGTCTGTGTTAATGTATTATGGACTGTTGAGTTTTACTCTTTTTGCCAATTTGTAATTCAGTGCTTGCAGCCTAACTCAGACTAGGAGATTTTCATTTAAAATGCAATGGAAGGGAGCAACACCAGATAAGGTCTCTGTAGGTTTTTTATTTCCTTTCTGGCAAAAACATGCATCTGTGCTACATGAGTGCATTATAAACTGCAGACTATTTGTCATTTGTTTGCCAATGCCAGGATTAGCAGTCTGTGGTCTCTTGCTGACTGGCTAGAGTCAGCACAAAACGTATCTGCTGCTTATTAAATTAGCACAAGCTTAAAGTGAAGACAGCCTCTTTCTAAACAGATTCCTCTTTTGGGCAACCTGTGAACTTTGCATTTTCATTGTGACCTGTATTGTTAGGTTTGGTGGCATAAAATCATTAGAAATTGGCTGTGGAAGGATACAAAAGCTTCATGAGAGTTTCTGACAAAGCAGACAGTTAAACAGGCCAGGACTGTATACAAGAAAGTAATGTTAATGTTATCTGAGTTTTCAGGATGTTGGAATTGTTTTTCAGGACCCAGGGATTTGTGTGGGCTGTGAACAGTGCTCACAGCTAAAAGTTTGACATTCTGAATTCCAGCGGTCAGTTCCCTGCGCAGCAAGGAGGAGTGGGATGAGGTGCTGCAGGAAGTAAGCACCCAGGTGCATGATGGGACAGTTGCTGAGCACTTCAAGTTCAAGGTACGTCCAGCTGACATGAGTTACCACAGTGGAATAGCCAGAACCAGTGGGTTACTTCTGCAGTTAAATATGGCGCTAATTTAACATTTGCCCGATGTTGCTTGGTCATTTACGCTTTTAATAAACATCACTGTGCTGCTTTTGAAGTTAGGGGAGAATTTTTATAAAGTCGTGAACAAAGCAGATTCTTGGGGACTTTGTTGAATCTGGGAAACCACTAGTTGAGTAGTAAGCAACTGGCAAGTTTTTTTTGTGTGATACTGTGAATATTTTGATCATGTGTCAGGGTAGAGGCTGGACACATGTTGGGACATGTCCAACAGAATGCCTTGGGAGGGCTCTCAGTGATGGTCACTTGCTGTTTAGCTTCCTCTACATTCCAGTCACTGATGTGTAGAAGCTGTATGTACATTTTCTGCTAGGCTACGGTTCCCTTTTTTATGCAGTTCATGCAGTGAAGCAAAACACTGTGCATAATACTTATGTTCTGCAAGGCTGTGATTGACAGGGACACGCCTTTGGCTGCCGTGCTATTATGGGTTGTAGAGAAAGTTTCTGTGAGAGCTGTGGCAGTGAGCTGTGTCTGTATGCGTGTAGGATGACACTGCTGTTGCCTCTCACTGCTTCACTGCGAGGATGAAGCTAGAAGCTGTGAACCCAGCTTCTCCGTTCTGCATCAGTCCCGCCACCGTCACCAAGGTAACCTCAGCCTGGGCGCCCTCACTGTCCTTACAGCGTTGTGCTGCGGGTTTTTAACCAGCAGACATTGAGCGTGCAGAGAAGGTCCCGTCAGGAATCACTCAAATGATCCGGTTTGTAAACACCTCTCTGAGTTGGCGGTTTACAGAGTGGCTTAATTAAACGGGATAGATTGTGGACCGCCAGTCTAGTAACCAGACAGCTTCAGTGGGTGTCTAGACGTTGATGAGGATTTGGGGGATAGTCAATTAAGTACGTCTTCTCCGCAGGTGTACAACGAGACAGACTTCCTTGTGGAGATGGACGACTTGAGAAGTGAGGCGAGCGGTATGGGAGGTGGGCCCTCCTTCCTGTGTCATCGGGACAGCCCTGGGATCCTTCCTGTCCACTGGAGCCTGAAGAACGGTGTACAGCTCAGCCCTCCGCCAGGTCAGGGATCCGGAGTGTAGCTCCTTCCCAGCATACGCAGACACAGACGGTTTTCTTTGTACTGGTTCATTTGAAGGCTTTTTCCTTTTCTGCAAACTTACTCTCCAAATCCACCGTGAAAACTATACACATATAGTATTAACAAAAAAAATGAACCATTAGCTGAAAGTAAAACTAACATGCACAGCATGTATAACAACGTTTTACTGAGGTAAAATATACTAAAAGAAACGAGCAAATACCTTGTTGGCTGCATGCTAGAATAGGGACTGTCTTGGCATCTTTTGTCCTATCTGATGACATAAAATTTAGGTTCCTTTTGGTCAGCAGAAACTTTTAAACTGTAGCATATAAACTCTTCTGCTTACTCCTCGGTGTACCCTACCTAACGGTCTCACTCGTGCGCAGCTAAGCGAGGCCTGAGTGTTACCTTAGCTGAAATATCAAAATAGAAGCATTATTTGAACGGAGTGAATTACATAACCAAACTCCCGATCACAGGTCTGTCCATCCATCCATTATCCATTATCATAACTGCTTATTCCTGGTGAGGGTTGTGGGAAAGCCTGGAGCCCATAGGGCGCAGGGCAGGGCGCCAACCCACCACAGGGCACGCGCGCGCACACACACACTACGGGCAATTTGGACACACCAATCAACCTAACCCGCATGTCTTTGGACTGCGGGAGGAAACCGGAGCACCCGGAGAAAACCCACCAAGCACAGAACATGCAAACTCCACGCACATAGACCCAAGGTGGGAATTGAACCCCAGGCCTAGAGGTGCGCGGCGACAGTGTCTTGAAGCTAAATTGCACAAAGTAGAAACAATGACCAGCAGTTACACGGAGTGTCCTGAAGCAGGTCCAACCCTGATATTTTCTCCCAAAATTCTGCACACGTGGGTAGCTGTCGCCAGATGTTTTGTGGATTCCTGGAAATAAATAAACAAGTAAACAAGTTGCATTAGAATAGCCATTTCATTATGCGGAAAAATTACACAGACATTAAACTGGCTTTGAAATAAAATGGAAATTAACCAGTTTGAGACTGGAGAGCTGTAAGGTTGTAAGATTATATACTGAAAAACTTTTTATCAAAAAAAAATAAGCTCCTTCAGAAAAAAAGCATACTGTGAATTTTCTCTTATTTGAAAGAATTACAATTTAAAGTCTCCTTCCCATTTACGAACCCAAAACAATCTGCTAGCCTGAAATAACCATCAAAAAGTCTGTTTATTACCAGTTTCTAAACAGACAGTACTGTGCTGCTCTCACACACTTTCCACTACAAAGAGTATCTATCAGTTCCACCTTTTGTGTCAAAGCCGTCACTGTCTTCCTGTGAGGGGCGCTGTCAGAACACTCAGAGGACTGTTTCTCACCTGTTATTAAAAGTGCAAAATTGACATTTTAAAGTTACTGTGAGAAAAGCGAGATTTCAGAGTCACAAAGACGGCTAACACAAAACCAGGCTTTAGCCAAGGCAAAGATGCTTTAAACGTTAAATACAAAGTATGCATTTACAGTAACAAATATTAAATAGCACTAATACTATT
>JABJVR010001588.1:0-18904 GCA_025773905.1 Chitala chitala
CATGCCTAAGGCAGTCCTTTGGCTGTGATACACTGGTAGTGACTAAGGTTAATAATTCCTGTTTGGTCATTTGTTCTTAAATCCTCGTCCCAGCTGCTGAGTCAGCACACAAAACTTTAATATTTTTAGTCATTCAACATTTTGCACAGCAGTTGCAAGCCAATGCATGCAACTAAATGGAATTATCCTAAATAAATATTTCCTAGTCTTTTTTTTTTTTTTTTTTTTTTGTAAATGAAGGAGTACCCGGGAACGCCGCGGTATTTGTTTTCAGGCCAAGCCTGGACGTTCACTCTTCCTCGCCTTCGTCGGCGTTAGACGTGATGGTGGATGATCTGCCAGCTCATTTGCATATTTTTGGCAGAGCGGTGCTTCATCTCGAGCGCTGAGTTTCTGCCGGATCGCGTTGCCACTTTAGGAATGAGAAACGGCTGTGGCCCACTCGGGGCTGGGCCTTCCGGACTCCAGCAGGAAAGAACCGGTTCTGGACTGCACTGTGGCTTTGGCTCGGGCGGGGGGAAAATATATGGGATTAATCACTGGAGTTCCAAACAAAATATTCCTTTTTGTGTCCCTTCACTAAATAAATCTCTGGTCAATAAATATTCCTGCAGGACTATGCCTCACATTCAGACGACAGCTCAAAATTGAGAGCTTATATAGGTACCTGGCAAAGTGCTAGACATTTTTAGATCTCAGAGAAAATATCAGTGGTTAGTTTAGCAGTGAGCCTATTAAAATCTGGCTGTGAAAACAGGTTCTGAGAGCAATTAAGGCAACTTCAGTAAAGAGTGTGGCGTAGTCGGATGTCTGGTTGGATGCTGAATCTTGCTTGACATTTACACTCACAGTGTGAATACATCTCAGGTCTGCACTCTGTCTGTGTCAGAGTTTGGTGGGGGTGTGGGGGTGTGGGTACATTTATTTGCTGAGCTCTCCCCAGACTCTATTGTGATTTCAGGCCTTGCACTTTAGAAAACAATCCTAGAAACATTTTTAACACAATAGTTCTGTGCACTGATTTCTTTAGGCAGACATGTGTGAGCATTTAGTACCTCGTCTCCTTTGGGTTCAATACACACACAGCTGCCGTTTTGCGTGCAAACATCAACTGTGTGTGTGTGTGTGCGTGTGCACACAAGTATATGCATTATTAAGTATAATATTTACTTTTTGCTGTTTTGTCTTCTAGATTACAAACTGGATTAAAAGTATTTCCTTAAAGATGACGGAAGCTGTACAGCAATAGATAGGTGCCATTTGTGTGCTTTCCTGTGCGCGCGCACATGTGTGCAGGTGGAGGGATTACATATGCATATTTCCTGCAGGATAAGGAGTTGTTTGGCTGCTGAAGCTCCTGTCTCTCCTGCAGTGATGGGTCTTGACTGAGTGGGCGGCTGCTCAGCAGCTCTCAGCCATTAGGCTGACGTGAGGTCTGAGCGAGCGGTTCATAACACTCCTGTTTGCATGAGCCGCTCCCCAAATTTACATGATTTAAAGAGTTGGCGGCATTCGTGTGCCGGCTAATCAGTTGCCTTTGAACTTGCAAGAGCTTTCCAACGGTAGGGCGCGTGCGTGCTCATGTCTTCTGGGTCTGGACTTTCACCTTTCTCGTTTTCACACCTTTTGACCTGTCATGTTCCATTGTAATGTAAGATTATTTGAGTAGCTCAGGTGGCCAGTTAGCAGATGACTCAAAGAGGTGGGATTGCGTTAGCCATGACGCATGAGACTTTTGCTTCTGGCTGTTAACGAGTTTCCTCTTCCCATGTTGTTCTGCAAACCCAGAGTGTGGTAGTCCGGAGTCCCGAGTGGAGGCCATCCACTGCCTGGTCCATAAATTGCCAGAAAAGAACCGGGCCATCCTGGGCCTGCTAATGAAACACCTGGCCAGGTAGGGGCACCAGACCATCCCCATCACCAAGCAGTCCCGTGTTCTGATTAGTCGTGCTTCTTGAGAGGAAAAGCTGGGTTGGTCAGCTTGTTTTTTTTTGGACACCAGCTTGTGGGAATGTTTCTGTTGACATTATATCTCCGGTAAAGAAAACGGTGTGCTGATCCGTGAGATGGAAGCACTTTGGTGTTGAACGAGCCTTGTGTGTTAGAATGGTAGAGCAAAGAAAACATTCACATGTGCTGACTGATGCCTGGTCTTTCTGAACTGAATGAGAGCAAACAGTCAGTAAGTACACATTGACTTCTCGTAAAGCCCCACAGGAGGTCGCATTTTGCACACTGATAGGACTTCTGACGACAGTGAGCTAGTTAATGTCGTGTACAAAGTCAGTTTCTCTGTTGTGTGTTACGGTGAAGCCTTATCTCACCCTTGGATACAGCTTAAACATTAGCGGTAGCTGATGGAAAAGCAGAATTATTGACTGTCAAACTGACAGCAGTTTCTCAAGGCTGAGAAGTGAACTAAAATAAACCTGTATGTTGAGCTGGTTCAGGAAGATGGCTCAGTGCTGACTGATGATGTCAAGGAAAATTGATTTGTTGAAGTCGTTTGTTGATTTATATTATATAGGCTTCTGTGTGCTTTAATGTCTGTATTATATGGCATATTTGTATGACGCAAACAAAGTGAATGTCACAGTAGTTTTTCTTTTTCTAACCTAGCTGTAAATGTGTAGGTTGTTGAGGGCAGTGCTTGAGTGTTACCGTGTTGTCTCCCTTCATGCCAGCGTGGCTGGCAACAGCAAGCAGAACCTGATGACGGTGGCCAACCTGGGCGTGGTGTTCGGGCCCACACTCATGCGGCCTCAGGAGGAGACGGTGGCCGCCATCATGGAGCTCAAGTTCCAGAACATCGTAGTGGAGATCCTCATCGAGAACCATGAAAAGGTGTAGGCCGCCTCAGTGCCTGCTCACAACCCGGGCACACAAGCGAGAGCAAGTGATGGGCAGGGGCTGTAAAGTGGTACCCAGTCTCTATAGCAGTGTCTATCCCCCACCTCCCCCGTTTTCTCACACAGAGATGCAGTGAGATCCTCTGTATAACTGCATCAGTGTTCTGAACTTCACAAGTGTGCACGCCCACAGCCGAACTGCATTGTACATGAACTTCTGCTGTGCATTTCGGGCTAATTACTGCTCTGTGCTGTCAGCGAAAAGCACACAAGCTTCAGCATCATTAATTATCATATTTTCACTTCCAATGTATACTCTTAAATGCTGGTCCATCCAGCCTGATCCCAAGTTAATACAACAAAATGTTAAATTCTGCTTAATTTCCTGCAATCACTGGATATTTTTTACAGTTCCACATCTTCTAGGTAAAAAAAAAAAAAAACTAGAGCCAACACTCAGCTACATTCCAGTTTCTAACTAATTTTCTAGGAGTAGAATTTATGGTAGGGCTTTAACGAGGTAGCTGAAGGGTTCAGTGTGATCGGCAGTAAGAGCCCGGGGAGGGGGGAGACTGGGCTGGGGGGGGTGTGCCGAAACCTTCCTCTCAGTCGTGCCTTTTTCAGACTCCCCATAGCCCAGACGCCAGTCGCTAGACTCTGCTTGGCATTCAGAATCATCTGTGGCGACTTTGGGCAGCTGCTGTGAGCTCTCAGCAGGAGCAGGTTCCCTCTGGGCCCCCCCCCCCTGCCCCCCACCATCACCTTCCCTTCTCTTTGCCTCTCCTGTATAAGGTGTTTGCTTGCTGGGTAACTTG
This sequence comes from Chitala chitala, assembly GCA_025773905.1. NCBI lineage: Eukaryota > Metazoa > Chordata > Actinopteri > Osteoglossiformes > Notopteridae > Chitala > Chitala chitala. Next base: position 3,665 of record JABJVR010001588.1, read on the forward strand.
TGCCTCTGGTCTTCTCGCTCTCCTCTGTCTGTGGTTTCCAGACATTAGAAGTATAGTGAGCTGTAGGCACAGGTTTAAACACGGACCTATATTATCAGTTATTTCATTTGCCCACAAGCCCCCCCCCCCCAGCTTAGTGTCTCACAGTAAAGATCGACAAGTGTAGAGAGCTCACTTTGTATCTGTGGTGTCTTGGTAAGTGTGCAAGTGCGTGCGTGTGTGTGAGCGTATGCGAGCACATGCATCTCGCTTGATAATTTTTAATTTTTTTTTTCTTCTTGCAAATGCCTTTTAATCCCATGCTTTTCTGTACAGTTTTCCAGCACCGATGTGCTGATTCCTCTGTGTTTAGGGGAAACACTTGCCTTGTTGCCCCAGCATGCCACAGCTCCGTAAACTTTTTCTAAATTGAGCCCGTCTTTAGGGGACAAGTTCAGCAAACGTTCCCGTTGGCCCCGGAGTCAGTCCCTTCCAAAATGCCGTTGCAGATTTTTGGTGACCTCCCTGAAGCATCTCTCTCCCTCGTGATGCGCTCCGTCAACGTCGCCAGGCAGTCCAAGAGGCAGAGTCGTCCCCTGGCCGTCTACAACCCCCAGGTGGTGGACATGGAGGCAGGTAAGGGGGCAGAACCCCTCGCAGTGTGACCACCTCATGCCATCCTGTCCATCTTACCTCGTCCTCTTGTTTCTCCGTCATTACTGTTCCACCAGATGAAGGTCCTGTGGTCAGGAGTTTGTCCCACAGTGTAAACGTGTTGACACAGCTGGGGCCTGTAAGCAGAGAGTCTCCAGTTCTGAAGCTGTCTGATGATGAAGCTGTTTTCAGAGCCACTGTGCCATTTCTCTATTGGGGAAAAACAAGTAACGCTGACTTGTGCCAGCTACATTGTGGCAGTAATGTCCAGTAGAATTGGTAACACTCTCTGACGTGTGTGTGTGTGTGTGTGTGTGTGTGTGTGTGTGTGTGTGTGTGTGAGCGTATGCGAGCACATGCATCTCACTTGATAATTTATTTATTTTTTTTTCTTCTTACAAAAGTGTGTGTGTGTGTGTGTGTGTGTGTGTGTGTGTGTGTGTGTGTGTGGGGAGAACAAACTGCAGGTTTGCAGGAACAGACGTGACCCTAAAGATTGTAAATTCTTAACCAAGAGGGACCGTAATTTTTCCAGCACACTATGTTTTAAAGGGGTGAATATGGAATTGCAACTGTTATGGCTGTGGTTGAAGAGCATATTCTAAGAAGCCACAAAAGTACAGGCTAATGAATAAGGTCAGGAGATGAGAACATGCACAGATGAGCCACATGTTGGAGCATACAATCTGGCGGACTCTAACCTAGCAGCACCCCTTTGTCCATAGCTTCTGTTCTGAGGAGGGATCCAGGGTGACTCACCTGACCCTCCCACACCAACTCCTCCCTGGGGTGAGCACGGTCACCTGGTCTGCCCTCTGCTCCCTGCTGCCTTCAGGTTGTGAGAGCTGTTCTATGGTGGAAAACTGAAGCAAAGGAAATCTGCTTACCAGATTGTCTGTCTTCATGTTCTGCCAACTTTTACCATGGTGTATATAAAACGGGGGATGAAATGTCTGATCCTTTTTTAACCTTTCCGTCTTTCCTCTGAGCCTAGGATAATGATTTTTAAATTGGTTTCCTCAGCTCAGTGAAACGGGCTTTAAAGTGTGTGGTCCCTAAATATTGTTCCAGTTATTTATCTGCTCCTTCGCTAAAGCTCTGAAAAGAGAAGCATCTTAACACATTTACACTGCACAGCTTTCCAGATGCTATCGAGTTTCAAGGACGCTGGATTTTAGAATCCCAGAAATATCAGGTTTTCAAAAGCGATAAATCAAGGTCTGGTTGGATGATTTCTAAAGATGTCATTCCGTTTCATGCCACATTTCTGCAGTTGCGCAAAGATGAGTGTGGAGGAGAACTGGGAACAAATGTGTTAACAATGTATTGGCGCTTTGCAAAAAGACACTGTGGTTTTCTATTGAAATTGTTCTGCCTCTCTGCGGGACAATGGAGTTTTTCATTCACTTTACTTGTTGTACCATGTCCAGCATTTTTTTTTTTTTTTTTTTTTAGGCATTTTAAGAAAATTCTGTCCCTTGCAGCATGCTTTTCAAGAACACTAAAATTTACCCAGCCGTACATTTTGAAAACAAAAAAAAATTTTCAACCTTTGAATTATAAATATTTTTTTTCCCCAAATGCACTTCATATTAAAATCTGTAATTTATTTCACAGGGAAATGACAGCATAATCAAGCAAATGGGCACTTAGGCAAATGTCTTGACGTGTCAATAAAAAATGGAAACTGAGAATATTCAAATGGACAAACGGCAAAAATTCAGCCATCTTTAGCCAGCTTAATATTTTTATGTGGATTGAAATGATGGCAAGTGCGACTTCATGTAGTTTAGTCTTGATTTATGGCTGTTTTTTATGTGTTACAAATACTGAGATTTGTGATACACGGCTGGCTCACCTTTCTGGACAAACGGAAGTTTCTGGAAAGTGGATTCTTAGGAATGTTGATGAAGAAGAGAGAAATTCTGTGTCGGAGTGGCATCCTCAATTGCATGTTTGGTCTCGTAGACTGTCTGGAAAGAGTTGAGTTATGGCATTATGGGGGGAAAGAAAAAAAAAAAAAACGTTGTTATAGCTGGCTTGAGCGTGTGTGTGTGTGTGTGTGTGTGTGTGTGTGTGTGTGTGTGTGTGTGTGTGTGTGTGTGTGTGTGTGTAAGGTAGTGTTCTTGTGTCTACTTTTACAGTTTATGCCAGCTGCATTTTGAAGGCTGATTCAGGATGAATAGAAAGGAAGCAATAGTACGGTTCTGTAGATTAAAATTAACTAAAAAATCTGGGTAATAAGATTTTAAATATAAAATTTCCTCTTTGAAAATAGCGAACACCGTATCTTTTAAACCGTACACAAGTTTCCCAATGCTGAAATGGTTATGGTTCTGGACATGTGGACTGTATTGCCCAGTTTCTTCAGAACTTTTTTCCAACAGGTTCTTTCCAGTTTTCATTCTATAATTTTCACCGTGAAAAATGATGATAATTTAAGAACTGTAAGGGTCTGTGGGACACTTATCCTATGGAAACAAATACTATTAAAAAGAGCAAGGAATAATCAATGAATTTTCTAATCTGGGGCTGTCACTGCCCTACTTTTACTTGTAGTTAGCTGTAGGTGAAGCGTACATCTCCCAGGCCTGTACTGATGGAGGACTGCGACAGTGTAATGGAGCATGCTGAATCCTCGCTGTGTAGCACGCCAGTAACGCCTCTGCAGGGGGCATGCATTCCTGTGTTTTAGCATACACATTTATAAACTATTACTTTAATTATAAAGTAATTACCGAAAAGTGATTTCACCTAGATGGTCCAAAGTATCAAGCCTGTTTAACGTGCTAAATCTCAGACTGCCTTAACTAAATAAAGCAAAGCTTGGAGATCAGTGTTGCAGTGCAGGTGGTTAGAGATAGGAATACATACCCATCTATTTAAATAGCTTGTGAGCTGGTTAACTTTTTTTTTTTTTTTCCCCTTCATATTACATCAGATGTATATAGGGAAGTGGATGTAGACTGTGTAGTAAATGACTAAGCTATCACTGCACTGAACATAATTATAGCAATGAGCCGCTATCGGCGGAGCCCTCTGTGATGTTTCTCAGGAGGCCATGGGCTATGCCAGGTCTGCGAGCCGGTTCTGTGGGTTCCCCCAGAGAACAGCATCAGCGCTGTGACCAAACGCTACCTCAGGAGCGGCTGTGACGTAACAGCCACTCAGTCTGTGTCAGCCGTAGCTCTGTTTGCCTGTTCCTTCGGGTCAGTAGGCATGGGCTCTGTAATTTCTGAAGGAGTGATGCGTTTTGTGGTGTCTCTGCAAGCAGAACTGTGATTCAGGTTCAGGAGAAACGAGGCTCCACGTGGTACCGATTTGCCTCCCGTTCTCTCGTTCTGCTAAACCGGCCAGAGTTCCTGTGTGTGATTTGTGGTAACGGCCTGACCTTGACACCCCTGCCTCTCGTCCCCCACCGCAGTGTCGGCCCTGGCCCAACATTCCGCCTCAGCCCCAGACACAGCGTCCTCGGGCAGTGACGAGTCGGTGTCGTCCCAGTCCTCGGTGACCTCCGCATCTGGCTCTCCCCCAGCGAAGGCCAAGAACCACTGGGATGGGGCAGGGACCAGCGGAGAGGGAGGAGGCCTTGCAGACAGTGTGGGGTAAGTGGCCAGGTCAGGATGGTCATGGTGCAGCCCAGGGTGGGAAGATACAACCCGCATAACCCTAGGTCAGCCATGCTGTTTCAGAGCGCTGATTCTCTCTCTATGTTGCTGTTCTGAGGGTTTGTTTCATAACACTGGTTACAGCTGGGCATTGCATGCACAGTCATGTTGCTGGCCTCCTACAGCCATGGGGAGTCCTCTGCTATTCACTTTACCCCCCTCCATGCAAGTGCCTTGACCTGCCTGTGGGTCACTCACTCCTAGGGATGCTCTCTCTCTCTCTCTCTCTCTCTCTCTCTCTCTCTCTCTCTCTCCATTCAGCTTCCCAACATTACTCCTCCTGCCAGCATTTTGCTCAGTAGTTTTTTTTTTTTTTTTTTTTTTTTTTCTCCCCTCCTCCTTTCTCTCCCTTTCGTTTCGTTTCGCTCTTCCCCTCTCACTCTGTCTGCCTTTCTCGGGACCTTCATTTCTGCTGTTTCTAACATACAGCCTGCCTTGAATGCTGATGCAGGAGGTAATAATACTGGGGTATGCTGCAAAAAAATCAAGCTCTGCAGAGTGTCTTCCTGGAAAAATTGCCTTAAATTTTTTTTTTTTTTTTGCCGGCGGCACAGGACAGAGTAGTTTACAATTGTGTACTGGTCAGAAACAATTTATTACCTATTCAGTTCCCCTGTGGGGATTTCTGAATTCTATTTATGCTGGTGCTTCAGAGCAAATACCATATATAGAAAGCTGGTCTTCTGCTGGTGTGTTTCCCAGCACTGCACCTCAAGATCAAAGTCAGGGATGACTATGTGGAGGAAGCAAATATAGTCTTTATTTGTGTGTGCGTGTGTGCGTGCGTGCGTGCGTGCGTGCGCGCACGCGCTCATGTGCATGCACTCTTACACGAACATATTCCTGATTTCTCGTGAACACACACCCTCAGTACTCTGAGGATCTTGTGCTGTGGCGATGGCTGACGCTAAAATGACTTTGTTGAAAAAGCCCGGAGAACAGAGGCATCATATTCTCACGCACTGAACGTCAAACGGGATGTAAACCTTCCCAGAAATGTGTCCGTTATTCAGTACAGCTGAGAGCAAGCAGTTTGGCGTGCTGTGTCCTGGAATAGAGTGTAGGAAATGAGGGGTGATTTGCTGCCTTTACAGCTTTAAATGTTTTGGTTGGTTAGTCATGCTCTGGCCGTCTGGATTTACTGCCTAGGCTGGGCCATCGTTTGCATGCCTGCCTGCCACTGTCCTCTACCTGCCACTGTCCTTTGCCTGCCAGTCTCCTCTGCCTGTCTCCCACTAACCTGCCTACCAGCCAGTCTTCTCTGCCGGCCTGCCTGTTCCCCTTGCCTGCATGTTGTGCCCACTTGTCTGTCCATTTCCTCTGTCTGTGTGCATGCTTCTGTCCCTTCTCTCTTGTTTTCTTTACAGCCAGATTTCTGGCAAGTGAGCCAAGGCACTGTGATTTTGATTAATGGGGAACAGAGGTTTATCCACCAAGCCATACCCCTGCGAGCCTAGACCAGTGGTCTACTCACCTGAAGCAGAAGGAACAGAGCTGTAAGAAAATGCAGAAACCCATTCTGTGGTTGACAAAGCATTGACTTCATACATATTGATGTTAAGGTTCCTTTAGCATGGTAACGTGGCTTACTGTACAAGAACATGGACCCTGACTGTGTCAGTGTCCAGGTTCTTGTGGGATAGCAACATTAGTTTTCTGATGGATTGCTAGCAACTGTTCCCTTAACATGCCAGAGTCAGGTCTGTGTGCAAATTTTAAGGTTTTCATATTGTGTGAATATTGAGTTTCCTCTACAATTTTAGTGTTCGGGTTCTTTTGACATTTTTTTTAGTATGCTCAGGTTAATGAACCTGGTGTCTACTTTGTGCGTGCGTGCGTGCGTGCGTGCGTGCACGCGCGTGGAATATTCAGCTGAAAATACAAAAACAGATTTTGCAAATTTATGTGATGATTTTACATGTGCATAATTTTAAACCAATTTTCTTTGGTTTGGCCTAACTGTAATCGTTTTGCCTAAATATATCTTTTACAATTTTCTTGTTCTTTGAGAATGCATGTTGCTCGAAAATGCTTCTAACTGTGATTTGTTTCCAGCCAATTATGATGTAACATTCATTTAGCTATGAATTTACTGTACATTTCAATTCTGTTTACACTTGTGTAATGAGGTCTTAATAACATGAGTTTCTAAAAATGACACCTAACCTTTAAGGGCTACATATATGCAGCAATTGTGTTGGAGTTTTGTCCAGTTTACCTTGGTACCTCTGTGTGCGCCTGCATGTCTTTGCCTGTGCATGCCACTCTGTCTGCATGTATATGATTATTGCACATGTGCCCTTGTGCATGTTACAGTATGCCCACTTATGGGCACGTGTATATCTTTCCATGTATGTGTCTGAATGTGTGTCTATTCGGATGCATACGTGTACATCTTTGCACTAATCTGTGCTTCTGTGCACACACACAAGCATGCGTGTGCACATGCATACATGTCAGTGCACATGTATGCATATATGTTTGTATCAGCGCGTGTCTGTGCACACGCTCACGGCGGGCGGACGGCATGGTGCACACGCTGGGTAGCGTCGTGGGGCAGGGTGGCCCCGGGTGATCTGGCAGCCGCCCAGCCAGACAATGTGAGGTTAATGAGCGGATTTGCTGCACTGCAGCGCGCGCTCTCCCATGCTGATGCGGAGCAGCTGAGCGTCAGCCAGCCTCTGCAGGCCCATAAATCACAGCCAGTGTGACTGGCCTGGAAAGTGGCAGAACGGGGAGCGTTCACCTTTCCCAGTGTCCTGCGGCTCCTCTTCAGCCGCTGCCTCTAATTGCCATTATTATCATCTCTATGGGAGCAATTGGTTGGAGCAATTTACAGATTAAATTTGGCATTAGCATGTCCCCGGTGCTTGGGGTGAGGCCCGAGTGCTGCGTCTTTGTGTCTGTCTTTTTGCTGGATGCGAAGGACTCGCTGCTGTTTTCATGCTGAAGTTCTCCTGCGACGGTTTGGGACAGCTGTGCTGCCTCTGCACCGTGTTAAACACTCAGGTTCAGTCGGTCAGTCGACTGTCGGCACACTGTAAGCCTGTGTCGAATGGTGATTTTTTATATTTATTTATTTATTTATTTATTTATTTTGTATGGTATGGCTTTTTAAAACAATACATGTTCTTACCACCACTCTGTAGATTTACATTTTTTTTTTTTTTTTAATTTCTTTCCCCAGAGGCTTAGAATAATAGTGCAGAACTTTAACGATATATTTTCGTTTTGATATGCCCTGTTGGGGGGAAACATGTCTCGCCACTATGCAAAAATCATGCCCTGTAATCAAACCAAATTCAAATACAAAATACTACTAACATAATGTTTCACTACGTTTTTTTTTTTTTTTTTTTTTTTTGTCTGCATTTTTACAACCCGTTTTTGAATTCATGTGTAATTAAATTATAATTAAAAGGAGACTGCTCCAATTGTGTAAACATGGAAAGGAGAAATTATAGGCTTTTACGTGTAATGTCTCCGAATTGGTTACTCCAGAAAATATTTTCTCTGTAGTGTTGTTTTTTTATTTATTTATTTATTTTTTTTTGTAGAAATTGTCTATGGAGACTATTCAATTCACAATAAAACCAAATATGCTGGAGGAATCGGGTCAGGTCTGTTTGTGTTTATTATGTAGTGTGTTTAAATTTTTTTCCTCCTTATTGCGCATTGTAGGCCCTTTTTTCCTGGCTTATGCATTGCAGATGCATGGAACTCGTGGGAATAGCGCGTGCATCTGGGACCAGTGCACAGCTGCAGAACCTCCAGCGAAGACCGCATTCTGCGCCTCGCTGCAGCAAGCGGCAGACGCAAGACTTTTACCTTTAGCAGAGGCGGCGGGCGGCTGTGTTGCTGCTGTCTGTGCCAGAGGGGTCACCCCCATTTGCCAGCTTGTAGGATGGGCATGGTCTCTTTCGCACATAACTTTTGTTGGCCTTGCGGGGGAAACATACATGGCCAGCCTGTACAAAACGTTGTGCTTTAAGCTATTTTATAGCTTTTGCTCAGACATATCCTAGAAGCATATCCTAGAAGAAGTTTTTAAACATCTGTCTCTGTGCGTGCGTATGTGCGTGTGCGCGTGTGTGTACACAGAAGCACTGTAAAACCAGGATACACAGAAGTGCTGTCAGAAGTGTTTGTAGCCTCTTTCTTTTATGTCACTCTTATAAATTGTTTTATAGAGTACAGTAGTGTTTTATGTTTACTCTAATGGTACACAATCCTCTGTGGTACTTTACACTGTGTGTGTCATGCATGGCAGTGACATTACCACATCAAGGCAAATGATTTTGTTACCTTTTTAACAATAAGCTAACAGAGTGGAGTTTAACCTTGACTGGTAACTGTGTACGTCCTGGATGCTGTAACCTCGACATGTCCTGTCTGTTACACATCTTCTCACTGTTAATACTGGACAAAGGCTATGTTGGCAATGTCGTCCTTTTTGCATCCTGGCTGTGAATTCACATGCCTGAGATGAGCCCATGTGCTGTAGCAGGCGTTTATGTCCTGTTACTGTGAGGCAGCTGTAAGGCCCGTGTACCTGGATGAATTATTGGTGAAGATAAATTGATGGATCTGGCAGGAGAACGGTTCTACCTCCCATTGCAAACACTTGCCACCATTGTCATACTTCCACTGGGATAAAGTACTGTGGTTTTGGCACTTGTCACCAGACACCAAGGCAGTTCAGGGCATTCGGGGCAGGACCGTGGTCCGCTGGACTTGCAAGCAGGTCTAGCTGGCGGTCCTCATCACCTTGTGCTTAACCTGTATTGAAAGTTTTCTGCAGTCACCAGTGGTCCAGCTTGAGGACACAGTGGACACCTTCAGCACTGGGTGGGGCTCCTACTCAAGCATTGGGGACAAGACAAATGTCTGTGATCTTTTTAGTACATGCAAGCATGACAAAATCTGGTATTAATTAGATTTAATGAGCATAGAAAAACAAGCTATTTATAGCTGTTACTTGTTATTTAATGGGCCCTTTGAACTGTAGGTAAGTAGGAGTTTACATGTGCTTTTTTTTTTTTTTTTTTTTTATTCTACAGCACTAGACTATGTGATGTCTGCTCCAATTTGTTTTTGTACCCCAGAATGTTTTCACTTGCATCCCCCAACCCATCCCGGTTTGGTACTTAAGATTTAAGTGTAACATTTAATTAACGTTCTGCGAAATATTTCTTCCTTTGTTGATTGTCTAAATAAATCTGCAGGCTTAAACAGCTGTAATCCTGCAAGCCACGTCAAACTGTCAGTTGTTCACCATCTAAGTAGCGATGTTACTGGATAACGTTATACTAACGTTGCTGCGTTTGTTCTGTCACAGAGCTTCAGTGAGCTCATTGCGGAATTCGGAGCCCCTCACCTCCGCTACCAGCGTACTACCATACTCTCGGTTTGTGTTTACGGGGTAACGTTTTACTAACGTCACTGCGTTTCTTCTGTCACAGAGCTTCATTGGGCTCATGGTGGAACTCGGAGCCCTTTAGCTCCGCCTACCAGTGCACTGCCGCACCCTTGACATGTGACAAGATGGAAACAAGGTAACCCCCCCCCCTCCCCTCCCCTCCACCATCACCGTTCGTGCTTTCAACAACTGTAAAGCGCATTAACAGCAGTTTCACAGATGGTCTCCACTCTTCAGTTACGTACCCAGTTACGCAACTCTGACCACTAAAAAAAAAAAAAAAAAAAAAACCTATCTCAGCAAAGGTGCATATTTATAGGTGCGTAACGAAGCTCGGTCAGTTTTGGGATCTACTGCCTGGTTTAGGATGTCAGGAGTAATTACTGTGTTCTTACTGTAGCAGAAGTGCTGCACAGTCATTAATCCACCAGTGTATAAGACACACAAGACGGCACAAGCCCAGCTTGGTACTACAAGAGCTTGTCCAAAATGCAAAGCTGATGGTTAGAATTTAAATCATCGAGTTGACGGCTTGGTTCACTACCAACTTTTTCAGTTTATGTATCATTCAGCAGGACCCTCTCCCGCATGTCTGCTTTCCCACAGAAAATGTATGAAATATTTATCAGCTTATCAAGTATTGAATGCTTCCTGCCTCCACCCAGTAAGCCTGCCAGTTGAAATAAATATTTGTTCTTCTGCACAGTCTTTGAAACTGCTGCTGAGGCCAAAATAATAACCATATTTTCTGTGAATCCATCACACCTATGCTGTGCAGTTCTTCGGCAACTTCTGGTTAGAGTTATCTAACAAATACGAGGGAATATTTTGGCAGCACAAGGGTTTGGAAAAGTTTAGAGATGGGAAATAATTTTTGATTCAGATTCAGGTTTTGCAACATTGTAATTGTTAGGAGCCATAGTTTAAATTGTACCGATTCGTAGCTTGTCTTACATTATCCAGTAAATAAGACAATCTAATTACAGTAATTGGTAGTGGTAGGTACCTTAGTACCTGTAAGTCTAACATGCAAAATGTTACAGCAAAAATGAAAACAGCATAGTGGTAGTAAAGGGGGGAAAAAAGCTGAGGTGAAATCCTGCACTTCAGTGTTATTGACCACTTTGTAAAAAAGAGCTTAGTTCTTCTTTCTTTATTGCGTAATGAAAGTAAGGCCCTATCCATGTATAAAAAATTTTAACTGTAAAGTTAGCTCCGAAGAGTGACAAAGTAAACCCCTGTCAAGAGTAAGCTTTTGGCTGTCAAAAGTAAGCCCCAAACTCAGTGCCTACCAGCTGCCTTTACTTTTCAGCGTCACAAACAGGAAGGCCAAGGCTGTGTACCCATGTGAGGCCGAGCACGACTCCGAGCTCTCGTTCGAGGTCGGCGCGATATTTGATGACGGTGAGTTCTCTCTATGTTCACATGCATTCAAACACATTTCCGCAGATAAAGAGAAATGACACTGGACAACAGCTTGGTTTATGTATCCATTGTTGAAATTCTGCCTTCCAGTGCTTTCTTCAGGCCTCCCGCAGTGACTGACTCTTGCCTACCACACATTTCAGTTGTGTATTTCAGGCATCTCTTTGAGAGCCACCGTTTGGCTATGCTAAACATTTGTAATTTAATTTGCTGTTTGTCGATGTTTAGTTACACACTTTTGTGCTTCCAGCCCAACCTCCCGCATCTCTTTTGGTCTCGTTACACGTTGAAATCGCAGTTTGCCACATTGTTCATACCACCTTCTGTCATGGTTCTCCTGTGTGATGCCCCCTCCTCTCTGCCCCCCCCCATGTAGTGATGATGTCCAGGGAGCCGGGCTGGCTGGAGGGCGTGCTGCAGGGGAAGAGAGGCTTAATCCCAGAAAACTACGTGGAGATGCTGTAGCAGAAGACAGAGCCGCGTCGGCTTACACATGGTATCCATGGCCTCTCCTGTCGGCGTGTGCTCCATCCCCCTTCCCCCCCCCATACTTCATGCTCTCCAGAGGCCAGGCCCAAAAGAAGAGAAGAAAAGAAATCCATCAGCTTGCGATCTTGGGAACCGCCTACGGAAATTATCAGCGCCAAGGAGCGGAGATTACAGGCGTCTGAAATTACAGCGTTGAAGGGTAAATTTACAGGTCTTGCAGATAATGTTAAAATAGGTGTAAACTTGTAAACATGGGTGTGTAAGGCGTGAAAACTAAATGTGTCACATTTGCAAAGGGCACAGAGCCTGTGCACTTTTAAAGCACCTGGGACTCCTGCATGAGTTAGTTTTGTTGCCAGATTGTGCAGCCGTGATACGCAGCATCCCAGCAGCCCTCTTCATCGCCCCTCTTCTGTTCTGGAAGCTGTGGCAGAAAGATCACTGACACTGAGCAGGACTGGTCTTTAGTGGAAATCGTCTGTGCAGCTCCGGGATTTGTGTACATGGCACTCCGCACGGCATATTGACCGTTTCTTATAAAATCATTTAGAAGCAAAAGCACTACCGGATAACTATTATAGCAATGTTTCATATTTTATAAATTGTATTTATAGCATCTTTAAAGTATAGCTGAAACATTGCAAATCTTCTATACTGCGTGTGCGTTCAGTTGTGGTTTTGGTTGCTCAATATACTGTGGGTTCGTGCGCGTGCGTCCGTGTATGCGCACGTGAGTGTGCATGCGTGTGCGTGCACATGCATGCGCGTGTGTGTGTGTGTGTGTGTGTGTGTGCGTGTGTGTGTGCGTGTCAGAAAAAAGCATTGGGAAAAGTTTTATGACGTTTATCTGAGTGACAGGCTTTTTTCAGATTTTTATTTTTTATTTTTTTTTTACTTTATCCTCCTTTCTTTTTGTTCACAATGAATTTGAATGAAAGCCATTGATTTATAAATGTTTTTAAAATTTCTTTTACCTATTTAATACAAAACCTGTACATATTTTTACTGGTGTTTAAATAAAGACCTTTTTTTGGAACTATTTTACACTTGTATTGTTTTATGCATTAAAATAGAATTTTAATATATGTCTTTGTAATATACATGTATGTTTTTAAACATTTTCAGTTTAGACAATTTCAGTCCCTAACTTTCCTCTCTGTTGTATTGATTCAGAGGTCCACCTACATGACTTTAACCTGTGCTTTAAAAGAGGCAAAAGATGCTCATTTCTGTACTCATGGCATAGGAAAAACTTGTCTCTGCACACCTGGGCAGAAAAGCCATGTTTACTTCAACTGGTCAGATTCCTGCCTAGAGGTACAAGAGGTTTGTTCTTATCCCCAGTCAGTCAACTGTTCTGAGCCTCAGTAACTATGCCAGCACAAGCTGTGTCAGCAAATCACACGCAGCACGTCTGAAACTCGTACGCCCTCATACCGTCACTGTTTCACTCGTTTCATATTACCATGTGCCATCAGAACTAAAGCAAATACACAAATATTAGACTGTACCTATGCGATTAATGTGCGTATTACATCTGCGTTAGTGGGTGTAATATCTCATGTTGTAATTAAGACTGACTGTTTTGAGGTGAGTTTCAGGTGCGTTTTCAGACCTTGCTAAAAATACCCTAATAGGTTTGGGTGGGCGCTGGAGCCCTGTGCCCCTGGCACAGGGCACTTGCATAATCAGAACAGGGCAAGGATAATGAGATGGGCAAATTATGGTGATTATCAGTCTGGAAAGGTCTTTGGGCATCACAAAGCCTGAGCAGAATCACTGTCTGCGTGAGGGAGAGAGACTCTTGCCCTCCTGTCTGTTTAAAAGGTCATTTGCACAGGAATTTGCTCTTTTCTCGTGTGTGTGTGTGTGTGTGTGTGTGTGTGTGTGTGGACAAATTTCTGTCTCTTACAGGTGGAGTGAGAGGTGGGTGGGAACACCCCTAAAATGCTCTATTTTGTCCTACAGAATTTTTTTCCTTCAGAAAAAATTCAAGAACTTTGTATGGTCAAATAAGAAAACCCTGAGGTTACATAAGATGGTTTTCATTGTACAATTATTGAAATTTTACATTTACAAATGATGTAAATTCCATTTTAATTTTCCAAGTTCAGGCTACGTGATGTAATTTGTAATGTCACTATTATTACGAACATGAACACTGTCAGCATATCAACTCTTTTAGTTAACATCTCACTTGATATTCTGGACAAGCAAATAACTGAGTCGTCACACTGAGGTCCTCATCAAACACGGGTTAATTGTTAAAGCTGTCTTGAAACACGTTCATAACCACAAAATGCTCACAAATTAAAATAAACAGTGTCATTTAATTGAAAATGAAGCGACGACAGCCACGCTGAAAGCATCCATGAAAAAATACATTTGTTGGTGTCTTCTTGTGATGTTGAATATTTTGAATACAGGACACAAGCTGACCTCTCCAGAATCAATCGCTGAATCCACACCTGGCAAAAGCATCATTTTTTTTTTTTTTCTTCATCATTCGTTTACACTCATATTCTCAAAAAATCCTCTTTCATCCAAACACAGCTGCTAATTTGCATGCATGCACACTTTTTGCCTTGCAGTGGTGGTGTATATTGAAACGAGATTTCTGTTCAGTTGCATCCTTTGTAAAGTATCCCTGGTATGTGTTGTGATGACGGACTGAGACGTTGACGCGAACTTTATGGTCGTTGCTCGGGGAACGGGACCTTCTGACATTATGGCCCACGCCCACCTGCCTAGAGTCGCCGGGGGCCTCTGCTAGGCCTGTGGGTGGAATCGGATTCATCATCATTATGAAGCAACAGTGGAATTTGATTTCTCCTAAAACAGGAGCAGGCTTTTGGTGCACGGGGAGTTTCTACTGGGAAACGCCTTTAATACACCGACACAAATGAGACTTTCGCTCTGCACCGGCACTCCCCATGCGGTCTTCACCAAGGGGGTTCACATTATCCCCTGCTTTTTGTACGTCTCTGTTTTATTAAAAATGACACGTTGTTGTGTAATATCCTGACATCCCTGAGGATGAGGGGATTTTGAAAGGTAGCACCGTTGCACAAAGCCTAATCTTTTATTGGTGTTGTTGAGTTTTATTTACTTGCCTATTTCTTCCTTCTATTTCCTCATCAGAATCTTCAAGTAACCCTGTCTCCTGCATGTCAATGGACTGCCATATTTAAGCCAGTGCTTCTTAAAGTATATGGAGGGAGGGGGGTAGAACTCAAACAGAACCCATTGCAATGCTTAAATAATTATGACAGTAAGTAAATAAATGCTGTATGGAGAAATTGAAATGTGTGAAGAAGTATTTTGAAATGAAACCTATCCAATAGATTTAGCTCGTCTGGCACGACCGCGCAGCGAGAGCTGCTGGAAATCTGTGGGAGATTTGGAGTGGGCTGCTCATTTCAGAAAAGAGCAAAAGTAATACAGCCTGCACTGCAGTCTGGCACCTTGGCATATTTTGAGATCGGTTTATAACGAGGTTAATGTTAAATTCCTCAGGGACTGTTGTGGTGCTGTTCCTAAATGTGTCTTTCCGTCTCTTTCTCTCTCTATCTGTCTCTCTCTCTCTTTCCCACTCCCCCCCCCGTC